>CAXARO010001449.1:0-29830 GCA_963971305.1 Arcuatula senhousia
GATGGCCGCCAGATAGAAAATTAAATTAAGAAATAAATCAAATTAAAACTCATTAAAAATTGTACTTTAAAGATAAAAGCACGATATTGTGTATAACGACGGTGCAAATATTCTTAACAAAATAATAATTGGTTTCCCTTATATTTGAAAAAGACTGTCATTTAAAGACGGCCCCCTAAGAAATAACATATATATTAACAATGTCAAGTCATTTTTAATTTCATGCTATTTATGACATAAAAAAGCATGAACAGCAATGGATATGTTCTTAATAACAGATGTTAAAAGGGTCACAATTTTGTATGAAGATACCAGGCGGAAGAGGATTATACTGCATATCTGATTTATCTAGCATATCTAGATTTTATATAATAAATTGTGTTATAATAAAAAACTAATCACATATTAACAATGGAAATATCAACTCGAAATGGCGTTTTTTTTAAGATGACTGACAAAGCTTACCTTTCAAAGTATTATCTAAGCAATACTTACGGTGTCACTCTGTCTGTCCGTTATCTTTCAATATGCCTTACCTGCAAATAGGGGTACCACATTTGGAGACATCATTAGTTGACTCGAGCCATTTTCACTCCCCAAGGGAGCACTGACAATTCGTCTCCATCTCCCCCTGTCCTTCGAAATTTGTTGGATGCTGTTCCATGTATGTTATTCAATATCATTTCTTTTTCTTGAACTCTCCTTCATGTCAGTCTATGACTTCCTTTTTTTCATTGTCAGGTCCATTGAAGGGTGTCTGGTTTTCCTTTGCGTAGTGTGTGACCTAACCATTTCCACTTTCTCCTTTTTATTTCAAGAACAATAGGTTTGTCTTCACTTGTGATTATGTTAGGCCACCATATCTTCAGGATGGATTGCTGACATGTTTCTATGAACAGCTTATGTTACTTCGTGTTGGCCATTGTGAGGAGACAGATGTTTCTGATCCCTACAGCAAGACTGATGAAACGTAACTGTTAGATATTCTAAGTTTGGTCTTTGTTTATATTTGTCTTGCTTTCCATACGTTTATTAGCAGGCCACAGACATTTATGCTTTTGATAGTCTTGCTTTAACATCATCATCTGTTCGACCAAGGTTGTTTATCCCACTTCCTAGACATATAAAAATGTTATGCTTTCAAAGTGAGTGAATTTTCCGGTATGTATTCCTTGTTTTGTCTTGTCTTATGGACATTTGAGATTGATTTTCCAAGCTCGGTAATTTTGTTATTACCTTTATTTTACTGATAGTGATGTTGTTTGTTTAAATTCTTATTTTTTTATATCTTGTTTTTGTTTTTACGTAGCCATGTTTTGCAGCATTTTCAACCAATGAAGGTGTTTCTCTGACATTTGATCATGAGTATTAGAAAGAAAAAACAGGTCGTAAGCAAATCTAGGTCATCTAGTTGGTTTGTGAGATTTTATTAGATTACATTCTTCTTTCCTGTCGCGATTCTCTCATGATTCCATAAATTGCCAAGAAAAAAGAAAATGGTAAAGTAAACAACTATATCTTACACCCAGTCGTATTTTAAAATTTATACATACGTCTCCACCATGTACTACGTTACATTTTAGTTCTTTTACATATTTTTCTAGAATTCTGCAGCTCTCAAAGAGTTTCCAGAGTTTTTCGATCAAAGCTACTATAAGCTTTATCGAGGTCTAAAAATTGAAATAAAGGGAACCGTTGTCTCAATTAACTGCTTAGTGGTCATGTAAATGTTGGCTATTTGGTCAATGCCATATCTTTCGTTTCTAAAACCTGTTTGATGGTATCGCATTTTTTGTCTATCGTTGCTTAAATACGATGTAGAATTATTCTGTACAGGATTTAGTACCATTATGCCTCTAAAGTGTTTATATTGGATTAAGTTTCCTCTTTAAGAAGTTTAATGATGTATCCTTTTTCCAGTCTTGTTGGAAATCGTTTGTTTCCAATGGATTTGGGAAAGTTTGCGGATAAAGGCCCGATATGGAGGATCTTTTTCAACTGGTTTAAAGCCTAGACCTGGCGATTTGCCTGTTTTCGGGGTCTTCATAGCTTTAATCATTTCATACCAGGAAAAACTGAATAATCAATGTTAAGGTGGTCTGCAGCAGTCTGAATATATGTCATTGATTCAGGTGATGGTCGGTTGAGTAATTCCGTACAATGTTCTGTCCATACCTGCTTTTGGTCTTCTTGTGGCTGTCGTGTTATTTCGTGTAGCATCGTATATCGTTGTTCTGCTCCTAGTTCTGCCATTGTTGCATAACAGCACTTCTTATCGTTTTTCACACTTCTCTTAACCTCTTCATGTTAAGTTTTGTAGTCCGACTCAAACTTGATTGTTCTTTATTAAGTATGTGTACTATAAATTGTCTGTGTATTATTTGCCTTTAGTCCATTCCTTTAGTGATTACTGAAAAGTCTACTGTTCGTAAGTTTTCTTCTTTTAACAGATTTCCAGCCATCTTTCAAAAGGACGGCCAATTGGAGTTGATAGTTAAATAATTGATACAGATTGAGCAGTTCATTAGTTCTACTATGTCATCTTTAACAATTTTATCATCTTAACATCTAATCAGATATAATAAGATATGCAATTTATTCCTGTATATCCGCTCCCCGTCTGGTATTTTCATACAGAATCGTGATTCTTTTTACTCTTGTTTTCAAGTGTTAATTTAGCACATAATCATTGCTGTTCATTCAAATTTAGGTCATAAATAACCTTAAATAAAGAATGAATTGATGTTGTAGACATATATGCTATTTTTTGGGCGACCATCTTTAGAATGACAACCATTTTCAAATTTAAGAGAAATTATCTTTTATAATATTGTTATGACTATTTTGCATTGCTATCATACAATTTTTTAATTAATTTTTATTTCATTTATTTCTTAATTCTATAGTCCATCTGTTGGCCATCTTGAAAATGGCAGTCATTTTGAGTATTCGTGTTGGGTCCCTAGCTAATATTATTTAGCATGCTATCTTCTACCACCATGCCAAACATGCTTTTACCATATTTTAAGCAAACTTTGCCAAAAAACTGCACAAATCTCCTGGATTAATGGTGATTCCGGCAGCGGCAATGTAAATGGTTTTTTTCTTAGCCTATTTTATGTGAACAAGTAATGGTACACCCTTGTTATTGGTATACTGTTGTATTTGCATCAATATACAGATTAATTTCTTGAGGTAGTCACTTTTAAAATTTGCATTTTTGTCTAACTTCATTTTCTACTGATACTTTGTCCAGCTGCGACAGGCGAAACATATTTCTGTGTTAACAGTTTATTCTATATACTTAGCACTACGTTGTCTAACAGAATGTGATACAAGATTTGTTTTCATAACCTAACACTATGTTTTCTTACAGAATCTGGCATATTTGATACTGGGACAATAGTCGTCATTGTGTTCACTAGATTCTTCATATGATGTGGCTTGTACAGTAATGGTCCAACAATCTCAGAAAACATCTATAATTGAAGTAACAAACGTGTTTGCATTGGGATAGTTTATATAGTTATCAGAAAGCATCTGAAATCTAACAAATAGAGATATTGACGTTTTTACGAAGACCTTTTAGTAAAGGATAAAGGCACATCGGGTAAATTCGTTTTAATGGCAGAACTTTGAATAGGTTCAAAAAGTATATTTTAGTGAGACAAAATGAAAATTGTATTTCGGTTTGCATGAATTAAACTCTATCAGCTCTAATTTTTCTACGTTGTACAATTGATTCTATTATTTTATACTCACAACCACTGCTTTTGCGATGTGGTCTGTTTCATCTATTTCATTGCTATATGTAGTGTTGTCAGGGTAATAAAAGTTTTTGTAGAATGTCTCTAGGAATGGTAAAACTGCCTCCAGGAAGTACAGTACCGATCCATAGGCAGCTGATTCGAAGTCAGGGGCACTTGCCGATCCACTGATAAAACATAACGTGGAAGTTTTAATTTATGTTGTAAGGGAAGATCAGTTTGTAATGAAATATCAGTTTAATGAGTAGTTTTTGAATGGTATTGATTAAAGACTCGATGTCAGTATTTGAATATAATAAGTATTTATGTTTGGAGGGCGGAAACAACCAAAGGAAATTAGACGTTGCACAAAATGCATCAATTTGATGTTATATTTAGCTTAAATGATTGCCTTAGTTAAAGTACAATATCTAATAGATAGATGTAGAATAACTGATTTTTCCTGGCAATCAATTCATGTTTTAAAGCTATGTTTACTTCGCCCTTTAGATGAAATTTAGATGTGAACTTATAAATAAAAGAAATTCTATAAGATTTAACGTTTTATATTTTATCTATATCTTAGATATATTTCATCGTTTTTTGTAATTACAAATACCAAAACGCGGGTATAAACGGTTAATTTGGATATGCTATATATCGATATTTCAAGGAGTAACCTCTCATCAGTAACATTTAAATCAAAACATTGGAAGGTCAAATTCCAAAACTGTTGAAGACGAAAAGTACTCAAAACCAAAACGTTCGAACAAGGAAGCCAAATCCAGCAACGAGGATATCGACCATGTGCATTACAAGGAAAGAAACCTGATGTTTTAAACAATTTTGAATTTTAAAATCGGAAATTTCAGCGACAAAAATATTAGAAATTTTATGGTAAATCGTTAGGCTTGTGATTACCCTCGGGGACCTCTGGTCCACCAGCAGTGGTAATCGCCCAGTGGTTTCAAAATTACAAATACCAAACGCGGGTATAAACGGTTAATTTGGATATGCTATATATCGATATTTCAAGGAGTAACCTCTCATCAGTAGCATTTAAATCAAAACATTCAATTGGAAGGTCAAATTCCAAACTGTTGAAAACGAAAAATACTCAAAACCACAACGTTCGAACAAGGAAGCTAAATCTAGCATCGGGAATATCGACCATGTGCATTACATGGAAAGAAACCTGGTGTTTTAAGCATTTTTATGGCCCGACCACGTATGTGGATGGGACATATAGTTTTACCCTTGTCCGTCCGTAACACTTTGGTTAAGTTCTTGGTTAAGGTCCATTACTCGGATACTAGATGTTGGGGGTCAACGATATTTCACCACCAGATGGGTCTTGGGTAGGGCTACACCACCCACTAGAAATTAGGTCACTGTGACCTATATTTTATGCATGAACGACTTCGGTTAAATTCTTGGTTAAGGTTCATAACTTGGATACTAGATGTTGGGGGTCAATGATATTTCACTACTAGATGTGTCTTAGGTAAAGTGACACCACCCACTAGAAATTAGGTCACTGTGACCTATACTTTACGCATGAATGACTTCGGTTAAGTTCTTGGTTAAGGTCCATAACTTCGATACTAGATGTTGGGGGTCAATGATAGTTCACTACTAGATGTGTCTTTGCTACGGTGACACCACCCACTAGAAATTAGGTCACTGTGACCTATATTTTACGCATGAATGACTTTGGTTAAGTACTTGGTTAAGGTCCATATCTCAGATGCTACTTGTTGATGGTCAATGGTAGTTCACCACTAGATGTATCTTGGGTAACATGACACCACCCAATAAAAATTAGGTCACTGTCATCTATATTTTATGCATGAACGACTTCGGTTAAGTTCTTGGTTAAGGTCCATAACTTGGATACTAGATGTTGGGGGTCAATGATATTTCACCACTAGATGTGTCTTGGGTTAAGTGACACCATCCACTAGAAATGAGGTCACTGTGACCTATATTTTACGCATGACTGACTTTGGTTAAGTTCTTCGTTAAGGTCCATATCTTGAATACTACATGTTAGAGGTCAATAATATTTCACTTCTCGATGAGTCTTTGTACATGGCACCACCCATCAGAAATAAGGTCACAGCGACCTATATTTTACACATGAACACTTTTGATCAATTTCTTGGTAAAGGTCCATATCCCAGGTTATACACATTGAGGGTCAATGATATTTCAAGAACGGGAGGGTCATCCTGTGGCTCATAGACACATTATCAAGTTTTATTTAAAATCGGAAATTTCAGCGACAAAAATATTAGAAATTTTATGATAAATCGTGTCAGACAAGTCTGACGACCAGGCTTGTGATTATCCTCGGGGACCTCTGGTCCACCAGCAGTGATTATCGATTAGTGGTTTCAAAATTACAAATACCAAAACGCGGATATAAACGGTTAATTTGGATATGCTATATATTGATATTTCAAGGAGTAACCTCTCATCAGTAGCAATTTAATGTAACATTAAATTAATTTAACATTAACATTGATTCTTTGGGTTTTTCAATATGATGCAGGAAAACTTGCAATGATTACAACTATGTCATGTATGTGTTAATTCTATGAATTGTTGTTTTTGTTTTGCTCAAGCAAAACGTTATTTGATTTTGTGTGTTGCTTTAGTGCATTAACGTTTACCTTTTTTCTGGAGCAGTTTTCAAGACTGTGGCAATTTTGTCAGGGTCTTCTTTTATACTGTCTGTAAGTCTGTTCATTTCTATGGATATGTTTGACAAATAGTCCCAAAGATCCCTAAAATCATTACTGTTTGTTAAATATAAGTCAATTTTAAGCTATTCAATTGATACCGATTGCAAAATAGGGATGACAATAAATGCCAGTTCAAATTTTCACTTCTAAGACTACTACATTATGGCACTTCTGTGAACTCATTTTTTTATGAAGCTAGACAGAAATCACTGTCTATTGAAAAATATAATTATGTATTTACTCATATTTTCATATAAATTCATGAAACAAAGACTGAAATCATTTCAATTTGGCATATTCAGTAAGTTCAGACTAAGACTCTTAATTTAAAATTATATTTAAATATCTGAATGTTCTGCTTAAGCTGTTTATAGTGTGATCGTTTTGAATATTTCAAAACAATGACCAAACATAAGAACTTTTCTCAAACATAACATTGTATTAAATTGTAAATATATTCTTTTCTAAGTATAGATGATTTTTTACACAGATAGGTACATATATCATTTACAACAGGAAATAACACTACTACAACAAGCTTCAAGCATCTACTCTACATCTATTTGTCTATTGGTTACCAATTAAGCATAAAGCCATGATCCTTCACAGGTCTTCTGATAGATATAAGAGGAGATATTTCAAATGTTTGAATCCTCAGAGTCATTATCAGCAATTTCTACATGACTTGTTTTAATTGATAGATGCAAAATATTGACATTGTTTCAAATTCTAATAACAAATAATATTGCATTTTTTTTTACCTGAAACAATTTCACGGTGTATGTTTGAAATGCTAATATTCAGATGAAGGACACTTCTATTCAGACCATATCGCATAAGAAAAGAACATATCTCCGTAGAAAAAATGTACCATTCGATTTGTAAAGGGTTTTATAAAACATAATTCTTTTATTTTACTGTGTGTGTTTTATGTTGTTATGTGGTTTGTTTTGTTGTGATGATTTTTTGTCTGCCGGTTTTTGCTTTGTCTTTACGGTTTTATGATACTGATTACCCCTTTGGTACACCTTTGCTTCTTCCGTAAATGTTCGAGGTGTACAAAATTTCTTTTGAGGAAAAATTGATATATTTTTTTATTTTTTGGCAGATATTGTGTACAAATCTTAGCTAGTTTTCTTAAAAATCCTTTTGTGGTTTTAGTTACGTAATTGCAGCAAAATTCATTAAAATTTCTATAGCCAACGGAAAATTTATTTAATAGTTCTGTAATCCGCAAGTCAAAATTAAGACAGTGAATTATGTTTGCACTTCTTACAAAAATAGTTTTTGTCATTTGTCCCAGTAAGAATTTGTAAACCTTTATTTTATAGATATTCTGTAAAAGTAGACAATTTATCTTTGACATCCTTAAAAAATATTCACTTTTCTAAGACGGGTTGTTTTTAGGCAAGCGCAGCGAAGCCTTATGGCGTCTATAGAGTAGTGATGATTTCGCTTTTTTTTTCAGTCTAGACGGAGTGATCTTCCTGCATCCAGTCTGGAAAAATGCTTCATTTTCTATATTACTTTTCAATATTTGTTAACATGATACAGACTTTTATAAATCTCCATTTTATTGGCATTTTATATGACCGACACAAGTTTTATTTATTCCTTTGCATTTTACATTAGAATATATATTATGTATTATTTATTATTTGATTGGTTCGTATAAATATTTCTCTTATTTGGTTGGTCAATGCAAGGATTATACAATACACATCATTGGGACGAGTGCATTTTAATCGAAGGGGTGTTTCAATCGATATAATGTATGTACACGATACCTGTCTTGTGTGCGTTCATTAACTTTGAGAGCATCTCCATGACGATCCTTTCTTCGCTCACCAAAATTATTTCGCAAACATTTTGAACAATATACTTCAACAAAAATAAATCTATTACATTACCTGTATCATAGACCTGTGATTACAGGTCTATGCTTATATATTTCGCTTGCCTTTAAACGCTTTAGCGCATTGATTTTCTTCTACAAATAGATCTGAATAGAAGCGTACATTACCTGAATAGCAGTGTTGTAATGTTATTGATCTGAATAGTTGCGTTTTGAATATACACCATGAATTCACAGATTTAAAGCATGACATCTTTATACACTTAACTGTGGAATTTCACTGCTTTTATTACAAATAACGTAAACATTAGATCTGTATTTGAAACTTAAAATATTTTAAAGCATTTTACACAATATTATGAAAATCATGAAAAGGCAATATATAAATATGAAAATATATACTATGTTTTATATTTAGTGAAGGAAATATAGAGGAAACATTAAACTTAGGTTGGCTAACTGCATGCTTACTCATTGTGAGGCATTTCCCCAGCGCTAGCATCGACCGTGTCTTGTCCTGTGTTTTTCATGTAAACATGGTGTAAACATTTAAGGAAGGGTTTCTTGTAGGTATTGTCTATGCCAGAGTTGTTTAACACCCAGAGCAGATCATCCATTGGTAGAATAGTCTGACACAAGGACTCAATGAACATGTTTTCACCCTGTTAATTTTGAAGCAAAATATAATAGAAAATAATGAGATGTGGAATAAGTGTACGCGACACAGCCCACAATCAAGCGGCAATTCAGAAAAACCACAATGGACAACCTCCAGCAGCCTTCAACGAGGCTAGTACCATCGCGGTTATGCAATTGGCCCATGGTCTAAATAAAATACATATAATTCAAATCCAGTCCTGAAATAGTCATAGATAGACCCCCTTCTTAAACAAGGAACAAAAAAAAAACATCAAAAAGACAAGTACAAACTAAGTTAACAATTTCAAAACTACTGATAGATAATTTAAAATTGATATAAAAAACTAAGTTAAAAAAAACATGTTAATTTTCACTATTCCCATATATACAAAAAGTAATATATTAAATCATTTAGTTCTAATATTACCTCAGCACACAAAGCCAGTAAATCTAGAATGCTCAGGTAGTACCTTAGTGTTACCATCTTTGAGGGGTTTGTCAAAATATTTTCTCTGAAAAAAAAGAAATTTTCAGGTTGTTAATTTTTTCATTGTATATTTTTGTTTTAAAAAATAATATGTACATGTCAACACGAGCTTGAACTTATAAAAGAGTCTTTTTCGTTATTGAGAAAATGCTTCTAAAAATTGTTTTAATCACATGATTTTAAAAGTACCTTTCATCTCTTGACATATCCAAGACATAGGCTAGTTTCTTATAGTTCTGCATGATGTATTTCATCACAAAAGCTTGGTTCCGTTTCAATGTAAGATCTGTCCCCACTACCTTGACTATCATTCCAAGTAGGTCTAGAAATTCTGGCGCCCTTTCTTGCATTTCTGCTGCCCTAGATACTATTTTCTGTATTTGCCTAGGGCTGATTTTAAGGCAAGTGTTCTGATTGCCTTGGAATACCTAAAATGAAGCATTACGTACAAGTCAGAATATGCTTGGATAAGTGTAAACAGAATTTAGAACCATGTTTCAAACAAGGAAGGCTCATGGGACAAGGGTTTTTCTATAACTTTTATTATGTTGTTCTGAGATCCTTATTTAAACAATCATGGGACTAATTTTAAAGACAAAACATGCTATGAGATACGAATGTGCAGTGAAAGGTCAGTTAAAATATAATTAGGAAAAGTGAGTAAATATATTTAATACATTTTTGTACCTCCTTAAGAGCTAATGCTAGATCTGACTCCACTACTCTGACATCAAGCAATACGTCTATTCTCTCAAACAAATGGTGTTGTACATGTGCATTCTCTCGAGCTAAGAGTTTGACCAACTGGAATGTTTTCTTAAAGACATCTCTCATACCCCTGTATTGTTCCTATAAAGTAAAATCAGTGTTCATTTGTAAGGACAAAAATGCCATTCTCATTATTCATATAGTTACAAAAAGAGCTTTTTTGCAATATTACTATTTTGATCCGAACAAAACCCATATTTAAAGTTCAAATTTTAACAAACCTTTTCAAAGAATGATTTTTTAAGACTGCTTCTGGCATATAATGTTTCTTTTGTCATTTTTTAATTGTAATTGATTATTTAAAATATAATCCATGTCTTTCTGGCGTTATTATTTTGCTTAACATGTTAAATTATGGGTTTACTCTGGTCTGAATTACAAAATTGGAAAGTTGCACTTTTCTGAACTTATAAATTCATAGCATTTGTGCATATATTATCAATAATAAGTTATTCAAGGAATAGATTCGACAAAAAACAAAACATACACAGAATTCATTCTTAACTGGTCATATCGTTAACCAAAAATTATTTTTTTAAAAATTCAATTATACTCACCAACAATTTTGTGTCGATTTCTTGTGTCAAAATATCAAACAATATTGTAAGAATGCCTACAATTATAAACAATGTTTTAACAATTTGATTTTATAATACTTTAAATGAGCCAATCTCATTAAAATAAGATCTTAGTTTACTCGTCCACTATGTTCCCGAACGTTCGGGAACATAGTGGACGAGTAAACTAAGATCTTATTTTAATGAGATTGTAAATGAGCATTTTTATTAAAACCTTATAGATTAACGCTACTTTAAACCACTCTTGAAATTGCTGAATTTTTTTTTAAAACGATGTTAAAAGAACATGAAACTTACCATTGCTTATCATGATATTCTGGTTCATTGGATGAGGTTCATCTGGTGTCATAGGTAGATGGCAAAATCTATGAAAAAGACGAAAAAAAAATAAAATAATATCAAAATGTTCGATAACTCTAATAAATTCACATTATTTCATCATTCCAATATTATAATTGTTATTCAATTTATCTTAAGTTTATGAAACATAAATGGCACCACCATTTATTATTACATTGGAGAACAATAAACAAATAAAATATCTTTTTTTATTTTAATGTATTAGTTTTCTTACTCTGCAAGATCATCAAGCATCGAACACATGAGTTTGACTTGTTGATCATCCAGCTTTGTCCTCGCTAACCGTCGAAGAATAGGCATGTTCTTCAACACTTCTCTGTGAACTCTTGAAGAGTCTTGTGTCAAAAGTATCTGATAAATAATAAGATTTTTTAAAAATGTTCTTTATCTTTAAAGCATTTAAAATGTGAATTCAATTGTTATAGTCTATTTTTATCTAAAATGGACTATGTAAATAGATGTTTATATATTATGTGCTTGACTATTTTAACAGTTACTTTTATGTCAACTTTAATTAGATTTTGTTTATCTGAACAATTAATCAACTGCATGTTAATATTAAAACGAAATATTTGTTATATAAGGAATTAAAATTGAAAATTCCTTGACCTTACAATATAGATAATTTTCAAATATTCCAAACCTGTGCTTTTGATGACAGCTTAAACATATTGGTCTTTGACGAGTACAGCTTGTTCAGTATATTCAAAGATTTTGTAATCATTCTGTTGTATCTGTACATGGAAAGATCCTGCAATAATACATAAAGGTAACAGGAAAATTACCGAACCAGGATGATCAATCTCACATATCCAAGAACAAAAGACAAAATAAGGCAAAGAAATATTAGAGAAATTGAAGATCACAATGGACATGTCTTGGTACAGGCATTTCAAGAGAAATGGTGGGTTGAACCAGGTTTTATAGCGCCAAACCTCCTTCTTCCATTGCGATCTAAGGGTCTAGTAACAAAAAACATTTTAAACACTTTTTGATCTTATGTAATTTATTCTGAATTCAAATTACTGTACCTATTGTATTCAAATTTCGAATACCATTGAAAATTTTTTAGCACAATTTTTTTTTTAAATCAAGACAAATTATAAATATCTTAGAATATTTTGGTGTAAAACAAGACTTTGATTTACTCAGTTTAGTTGATTAGGTTATAATGCATACCACTAAAACTTTGGTTAGAAAATCGAGATCAAATAAGGCAGATTGGTTGAACATGTCTCTCAATTCTTTGTTGATCTTCTTTTGAATTGATAAGGCTTTCCTACAACAGATACATTTATATGTAGTCTATTAGGGGAGGACCAATTGATTTTGAAGGGGGCCTGGCAGTTTTGTAAATAAATATTCTGGCCTGGAAAAAGTTGGAAATAAATAATCTGGCCTCTGTTTGCAAGAAAATAAATAATCTGTCCCAAGATCCTTGCTCAATTAAGCTATTGTATGCAGAAAATAAATATTCTGTCTCGACTGAAACTGCCAGGCCCCCCTTCAGAATCAAATGGTCGTCCCCTTATTTATAAATATTGCCAATAATGTTTACAAAAAACGAGAATAATCAAATAAGATTTTTTGGGGTGTTAGAATTAAACTAACTTGGAATGGTCATGGAATCATAAAGCATGGATTGCATGTGATAACTTGCTTACAATGATCATTGAAATTAAATAAATGATAAAGTATTGTTTCAATCTGTGATATCTTGCTAAAAATGATCTTGGAGATGGAATTAAGAAAAATAAATAAAAAGCATGGTTTCAATATGTGATAACTTGCTTAAAATGATCGTGGAGATTGAATGAATTATTGGTTTCAATCCACTAGAACTATCTATAACTTACAAGGAATGATCACATAGGTTACATGATTAATAAAGCATGGTTGCCTGCGGTGATTTATTCTGCTAATAGTGAGATCCAGATAAATTATATAGCATGGTTTCCATATATGATCACTTGAACTTACTAAGAAAGCCTTTTAGAAAAAAATGAATCATTGAGTATGGTTTATATTTGTAATAACTTGAACGAACTTTTTTAATCATGAGTTTAAAAGGGACCATAAAAAATGTTTCAATCTATGATAACTCGAATTTGCTCGTATTGGTTGTAGGGGATACTGAAAAGGTATTTTGCTATCTTTCGTTTTGAGAACTTACTCATGTTACAAGAATGATCCTTGGGGCTCATTAAATCATAAAGCATGGTTTTCTTCTGTTATTACTTGAACGTACTTGAATTGGTCGTGGGGCAGGCCATTTATGATAATTTGCTTAGAACGATCGTGTTATAAAGCATGGTTTCCATCCGTTAGAAATACAAATGACAACAAAGTTCCAGACAATAAATTTTGCTACGCCTGACGCGCGTTTCGTCTATTCAAGACTCATCAGAGGCGCTCTACCAAAATATTGAAAATGCCAATCACTGTATGAATATGAAGAGCATAGAACAGTATATCCAAAAATACCAAACCGGGGAACCAAATAATTACTAAGATATTCAACCTATGTCTGGGGTAGGAAGAACCTTAGGGTTTAGACAATTTTGAAATTTAGACGGATAATTTAAAGCTTTGATGTATTCTCCAACTCAAAAGTGTTGGTGCCGGAGCGGGCTAACCTCGGGGAATTTAAACTCCACCAGCAGTGCTAACCTTCACGTGTGTTCGAAATACAAATGACAACAAAGTTCCAGACAATAAATTTTGCTACGCCTGACGCGCGTTTCGTCTATTCAAGACTCATCAGAGGCGCTCTACCAAAATATTGAAAATGCCAAACACTGTATGAATATGAAGAGCATAGAACAGTATATCCAAAAATACCAAACCGGGGAACCAAATAATTACTAAGATATTCAACCTATGTCTGGGGTAGGAAGAACCTTAGGGTTTAGACAATTTTGAAATTTAGACGGATAATTTAAAGCTTTGATGTATTCTCCAACTCAAAAGTGTTGGTGCCGGAGCGGGCTAACCTCGGGGAATTTAAACTCCACCAGCAGTGCTAACCTTCACGTGTGTTCGAAATACAAATGACAACAAAGTTCCAGACAATAAATTTTGCTACGCCTGACGCGCGTTTCGTCTATTCAAGACTCATCAGAGGCGCTCTACCAAAATATTGAAAATGCCAAACACTGTATGAATATGAAGAGCATAGAACAGTATATCCAAAAATACCAAACCGGGGAACCAAATAATTACTAAGATATTCAACCTATGTCTGGGGTAGGAAGAACCTTAGGGTTTAGACAATTTTGAAATTTAGACGGATAATTTAAAGCTTTGATGTATTCTCCAACTCAAAAGTGTTGGTGCCGGAGCGGGCTAACCTCGGGGAATTTAAACTCCACCAGCAGTGCTAACCTTCACGTGTGTTCGAAATACAAATGACAACAAAGTTCCAGACAATAAATTTTGCTACGCCTGACGCGCGTTTCGTCTATTCAAGACTCATCAGAGGCGCTCTACCAAAATATTGAAAATGCCAAACACTGTATGAATATGAAGAGCATAGAACAGTATATCCAAAAATACCAAACCGGGGAACCAAATAATTACTAAGATATTCAACCTATGTCTGGGGTAGGAAGAACCTTAGGGTTTAGACAATTTTGAAATTTAGACGGATAATTTAAAGCTTTGATGTATTCTCCAACTCAAAAGTGTTGGTGCCGGAGCGGGCTAACCTCGGGGAATTTAAACTCCACCAGCAGTGCTAACCTTCACGTGTGTTCGAAATACAAATGACAACAAAGTTCCAGACAATAAATTTTGCTACGCCTGACGCGCGTTTCGTCTATTCAAGACTCATCAGAGGCGCTCTACCAAAATATTGAAAATGCCAAACACTGTATGAATATGAAGAGCATAGAACAGTATATCCAAAAATACCAAACCGGGGAACCAAATAATTACTAAGATATTCAACCTATGTCTGGGGTAGGAAGAACCTTAGGGTTTAGACAATTTTGAAATTTAGACGGATAATTTAAAGCTTTGATGTATTCTCCAACTCAAAAGTGTTGGTGCCGGAGCGGGCTAACCTCGGGGAATTTAAACTCCACCAGCAGTGCTAACCTTCACGTGTGTTCGAAATACAAATGACAACAAAGTTCCAGACAATAAATTTTGCTACGCCTGACGCTCGTTTCGTCTATTCAAGACTCATCAGAGGCGCTCTACCAAAATATTGAAAATGCCAAACACTGTATGAATATGAAGAGCATAGAACAGTATATCCAAAAATACCAAACCGGGGAACCAAATAATTACTAAGATATTCAACCTATGTCTGGGGTAGGAAGAACCTTAGGGTTTAGACAATTTTGAAATTTAGACGGATAATTTAAAGCTTTGATGTATTCTCCAACTCAAAAGTGTTGGTGCCGGAGCGGGCTAACCTCGGGGAATTTAAACTCCACCAGCAGTGCTAACCTTCACGTGTGTTCGAAATACAAATGACAACAAAGTTCCAGACAATAAATTTTGCTACGCCTGACGCGCGTTTCGTCTATTCAAGACTCATCAGAGGCGCTCTACCAAAATATTGAAAATGCCAAACACTGTATGAATATGAAGAGCATAGAACAGTATATCCAAAAATACCAAACCGGGGAACCAAATAATTACTAAGATATTCAACCTATGTCTGGGGTAGGAAGAACCTTAGGGTTTAGACAATTTTGAAATTTAGACGGATAATTTAAAGCTTTGATGTATTCTCCAACTCAAAAGTGTTGGTGCCGGAGCGGGCTAACCTCGGGGAATTTAAACTCCACCAGCAGTGCTAACCTTCACGTGTGTTCGAAATACAAATGACAACAAAGTTCCAGACAATAAATTTTGCTACGCCTGACGCGCGTTTCGTCTATTCAAGACTCATCAGAGGCGCTCTACCAAAATATTGAAAATGCCAAACACTGTATGAATATGAAGAGCATAGAACAGTATATCCAAAAATACCAAACCGGGGAACCAAATAATTACTAAGATATTCAACCTATGTCTGGGGTAGGAAGAACCTTAGGGTTTAGACAATTTTGAAATTTAGACGGATAATTTAAAGCTTTGATGTATTCTCCAACTCAAAAGTGTTGGTGCCGGAGCGGGCTAACCTCGGGGAATTTAAACTCCACCAGCAGTGCTAACCTTCACGTGTGTTCGAAATACAAATGACAACAAAGTTCCAGACAATAAATTTTGCTACGCCTGACGCTCGTTTCGTCTATTCAAGACTCATCAGAGGCGCTCTACCAAAATATTGAAAATGCCAAACACTGTATGAATATGAAGAGCATAGAACAGTATATCCAAAAATACCAAACCGGGGAACCAAATAATTACTAAGATATTCAACCTATGTCTGGGGTAGGAAGAACCTTAGGGTTTAGACAATTTTGAAATTTAGACGGATAATTTAAAGCTTTGATGTATTCTCCAACTCAAAAGTGTTGGTGCCGGAGCGGGCTAACCTCGGGGAATTTAAACTCCACCAGCAGTGCTAACCTTCACGTGTGTTCGAAATACAAATGACAACAAAGTTCCAGACAATAAATTTTGCTACGCCTGACGCGCGTTTCGTCTATTCAAGACTCATCAGAGGCGCTCTACCAAAATATTGAAAATGCCAAACACTGTATGAATATGAAGAGCATAGAACAGTATATCCAAAAATACCAAACCGGGGAACCAAATAATTACTAAGATATTCAACCTATGTCTGGGGTAGGAAGAACCTTAGGGTTTAGACAATTTTGAAATTTAGACGGATAATTTAAAGCTTTGATGTATTCTCCAACTCAAAAGTGTTGGTGCCGGAGCGGGCTAACCTCGGGGAATTTAAACTCCACCAGCAGTGCTAACCTTCACGTGTGTTCGAAATACAAATGACAACAAAGTTCCAGACAATAAATTTTGCTACGCCTGACGCTCGTTTCGTCTATTCAAGACTCATCAGAGGCGCTCTACCAAAATATTGAAAATGCCAAACACTGTATGAATATGAAGAGCATAGAACAGTATATCCAAAAATACCAAACCGGGGAACCAAATAATTACTAAGATATTCAACCTATGTCTGGGGTAGGAAGAACCTTAGGGTTTAGACAATTTTGAAATTTAGACGGATAATTTAAAGCTTTGATGTATTCTCCAACTCAAAAGTGTTGGTGCCGGAGCGGGCTAACCTCGGGGAATTTAAACTCCACCAGCAGTGCTAACCTTCACGTGTGTTCGAAATACAAATGACAACAAAGTTCCAGACAATAAATTTTGCTACGCCTGACGCGCGTTTCGTCTATTCAAGACTCATCAGAGGCGCTCTACCAAAATATTGAAAATGCCAAACACTGTATGAATATGAAGAGCATAGAACAGTATATCCAAAAATACCAAACCGGGGAACCAAATAATTACTAAGATATTCAACCTATGTCTGGGGTAGGAAGAACCTTAGGGTTTAGACAATTTTGAAATTTAGACGGATAATTTAAAGCTTTGATGTATTCTCCAACTCAAAAGTGTTGGTGCCGGAGCGGGCTAACCTCGGGGAATTTAAACTCCACCAGCAGTGCTAACCTTCACGTGTGTTCGAAATACAAATGACAACAAAGTTCCAGACAATAAATTTTGCTACGCCTGACGCGCGTTTCGTCTATTCAAGACTCATCAGAGGCGCTCTACCAAAATATTGAAAATGCCAAACACTGTATGAATATGAAGAGCATAGAACAGTATATCCAAAAATACCAAACCGGGGAACCAAATAATTACTAAGATATTCAACCTATGTCTGGGGTAGGAAGAACCTTAGGGTTTAGACAATTTTGAAATTTAGACGGATAATTTAAAGCTTTGATGTATTCTCCAACTCAAAAGTGTTGGTGCCGGAGCGGGCTAACCTCGGGGAATTTAAACTCCACCAGCAGTGCTAACCTTCACGTGTGTTCGAAATACAAATGACAACAAAGTTCCAGACAATAAATTTTGCTACGCCTGACGCGCGTTTCGTCTATTCAAGACTCATCAGAGGCGCTCTACCAAAATATTGAAAATGCCAAACACTGTATGAATATGAAGAGCATAAAACAGTATATCCAAAAATACCAAACCGGGGAACCAAATAATTACTAAGATATTCAACCTATGTCTGGGGTAGGAAGAACCTTAGGGTTTAGACAATTTTGAAATTTAGACGGATAATTTAAAGCTTTGATGTATTCTCCAACTCAAAAGTGTTGGTGCCGGAGCGGGCTAACCTCGGGGAATTTAAACTCCACCAGCAGTGCTAACCTTCACGTGTGTTCGAAATACAAATGACAACAAAGTTCCAGACAATAAATTTTGCTACGCCTGACGCGCGTTTCGTCTATTCAAGACTCATCAGAGGCGCTCTACCAAAATATTGAAAATGCCAAACACTGTATGAATATGAAGAGCATAGAACAGTATATCCAAAAATACCAAACCGGGGAACCAAATAATTACTAAGATATTCAACCTATGTCTGGGGTAGGAAGAACCTTAGGGTTTAGACAATTTTGAAATTTAGACGGATAATTTAAAGCTTTGATGTATTCTCCAACTCAAAAGTGTTGGTGCCGGAGCGGGCTAACCTCGGGGAATTTAAACTCCACCAGCAGTGCTAACCTTCACGTGTGTTCGAAATACAAATGACAACAAAGTTCCAGACAATAAATTTTGCTACGCCTGACGCGCGTTTCGTCTATTCAAGACTCATCAGAGGCGCTCTACCAAAATATTGAAAATGCCAAACACTGTATGAATATGAAGAGCATAGAACAGTATATCCAAAAATACCAAACCGGGGAACCAAATAATTACTAAGATATTCAACCTATGTCTGGGGTAGGAAGAACCTTAGGGTTTAGACAATTTTGAAATTTAGACGGATAATTTAAAGCTTTGATGTATTCTCCAACTCAAAAGTGTTGGTGCCGGAGCGGGCTAACCTCGGGGAATTTAAACTCCACCAGCAGTGCTAACCTTCACGTGTGTTCGAAATACAAATGACAACAAAGTTCCAGACAATAAATTTTGCTACGCCTGACGCGCGTTTCGTCTATTCAAGACTCATCAGAGGCGCTCTACCAAAATATTGAAAATGCCAAACACTGTATGAATATGAAGAGCATAGAACAGTATATCCAAAAATACCAAACCGGGGAACCAAATAATTACTAAGATATTCAACCTATGTCTTGGGTAGGAAGAACCTTAGGGTTTAGACAATTTTGAAATTTAGACGGATAATTTAAAGCTTTGATGTATTCTCCAACTCAAAAGTGTTGGTGCCGGAGCGGGCTAACCTCGGGGAATTTAAACTCCACCAGCAGTGCTAACCTTCACGTGTGTTCGAAATACAAATGACAACAAAGTTCCAGACAATGAAGTTTGCTACGCCTGACGCGCGTTTCGTCTATTCAAGACTCATCAGAGGCGCTCTACCAAAATATTGAAAATGCCAAACACTGTATGAATATGAAGAGCATAGAACAGTATATCCAAAAATACCAAACCGGGGAACCAAATAATTACTAAGATATTCAACCTATGTCTGGGGTAGGAAGAACCTTAGGGTTTAGACAATTTTGAAATTTAGACGGATAATTTAAAGCTTTGATGTATTCTCCAACTCAAAAGTGTTGGTGCCGGAGCGGGCTAACCTCGGGGAATTTAAACTCCACCAGCAGTGCTAACCTTCACGTGTGTTCGAAATACAAATGACAACAAAGTTCCAGACAATAAATTTTGCTACGCCTGACGCGCGTTTCGTCTATTCAAGACTCATCAGAGGCGCTCTACCAAAATATTGAAAATGCCAAACACTGTATGAATATGAAGAGCATAGAACAGTATATCCAAAAATACCAAACCGGGGAACCAAATAATTACTAAGATATTCAACCTATGTCTGGGGTAGGAAGAACCTTAGGGTTTAGACAATTTTGAAATTTAGACGGATAATTTAAAGCTTTGATGTATTCTCCAACTCAAAAGTGTTGGTGCCGGAGCGGGCTAACCTCGGGGAATTTAAACTCCACCAGCAGTGCTAACCTTCACGTGTGTTCGAAATACAAATGACAACAAAGTTCCAGACAATAAATTTTGCTACGCCTGACGCGCGTTTCGTCTATTCAAGACTCATCAGAGGCGCTCTACCAAAATATTGAAAATGCCAAACACTGTATGAATATGAAGAGCATAGAACAGTATATCCAAAAATACCAAACCGGGGAACCAAATAATTACTAAGATATTCAACCTATGTCTGGGGTAGGAAGAACCTTAGGGTTTAGACAATTTTGAAATTTAGACGGATAATTTAAAGCTTTGATGTATTCTCCAACTCAAAAGTGTTGGTGCCGGAGCGGGCTAACCTCGGGGAATTTAAACTCCACCAGCAGTGCTAACCTTCACGTGTGTTCGAAATACAAATGACAACAAAGTTCCAGACAATAAATTTTGCTACGCCTGACGCGCGTTTCGTCTATTCAAGACTCATCAGAGGCGCTCTACCAAAATATTGAAAATGCCAAACACTGTATGAATATGAAGAGCATAGAACAGTATATCCAAAAATACCAAACCGGGGAACCAAATAATTACTAAGATATTCAACCTATGTCTGGGGTAGGAAGAACCTTAGGGTTTAGACAATTTTGAAATTTAGACGGATAATTTAAAGCTTTGATGTATTCTCCAACTCAAAAGTGTTGGTGCCGGAGCGGGCTAACCTCGGGGAATTTAAACTCCACCAGCAGTGCTAACCTTCACGTGTGTTCGAAATACAAATGACAACAAAGTTCCAGACAATAAATTTTGCTACGCCTGACGCGCGTTTCGTCTATTCAAGACTCATCAGAGGCGCTCTACCAAAATATTGAAAATGCCAAACACTGTATGAATATGAAGAGCATAGAACAGTATATCCAAAAATACCAAACCGGGGAACCAAATAATTACTAAGATATTCAACCTATGTCTGGGGTAGGAAGAACCTTAGGGTTTAGACAATTTTGAAATTTAGACGGATAATTTAAAGCTTTGATGTATTCTCCAACTCAAAAGTGTTGGTGCCGGAGCGGGCTAACCTCGGGGAATTTAAACTCCACCAGCAGTGCTAACCTTCACGTGTGTTCGAAATACAAATGACAACAAAGTTCCAGACAATAAATTTTGCTACGCCTGACGCGCGTTTCGTCTATTCAAGACTCATCAGAGGCGCTCTACCAAAATATTGAAAATGCCAAACACTGTATGAATATGAAGAGCATAGAACAGTATATCCAAAAATACCAAACCGGGGAACCAAATAATTACTAAGATATTCAACCTATGTCTGGGGTAGGAAGAACCTTAGGGTTTAGACAATTTTGAAATTTAGACGGATAATTTAAAGCTTTGATGTATTCTCCAACTCAAAAGTGTTGGTGCCGGAGCGGGCTAACCTCGGGGAATTTAAACTCCACCAGCAGTGCTAACCTTCACGTGTGTTCGAAATACAAATGACAACAAAGTTCCAGACAATAAATTTTGCTACGCCTGACGCGCGTTTCGTCTATTCAAGACTCATCAGAGGCGCTCTACCAAAATATTGAAAATGCCAAACACTGTATGAATATGAAGAGCATAGAACAGTATATCCAAAAATACCAAACCGGGGAACCAAATAATTACTAAGATATTCAACCTATGTCTGGGGTAGGAAGAACCTTAGGGTTTAGACAATTTTGAAATTTAGACGGATAATTTAAAGCTTTGATGTATTCTCCAACTCAAAAGTGTTGGTGCCGGAGCGGGCTAACCTCGGGGAATTTAAACTCCACCAGCAGTGCTAACCTTCACGTGTGTTCGAAATACAAATGACAACAAAGTTCCAGACAATAAAATTTGCTACGCCTGACGCGCGTTTCGTCTATTCAAGACTCATCAGAGGCGCTCTACCAAAATATTGAAAATGCCAAACACTGTATGAATATGAAGAGCATAGAACAGTATATCCAAAAATACCAAACCGGGGAACCAAATAATTACTAAGATATTCAACCTATGTCTGGGGTAGGAAGAACCTTAGGGTTTAGACAATTTTGAAATTTAGACGGATAATTTAAAGCTTTGATGTATTCTCCAACTCAAAAGTGTTGGTGCCGGAGCGGGCTAACCTCGGGGAATTTAAACTCCACCAGCAGTGCTAACCTTCACGTGTGTTCGAAATACAAATGACAACAAAGTTCCAGACAATAAATTTTGCTACGCCTGACGCGCGTTTCGTCTATTCAAGACTCATCAGAGGCGCTCTACCAAAATATTGAAAATGCCAAACACTGTATGAATATGAAGAGCATAGAACAGTATATCCAAAAATACCAAACCGGGGAACCAAATAATTACTAAGATATTCAACCTATGTCTGGGGTAGGAAGAACCTTAGGGTTTAGACAATTTTGAAATTTAGACGGATAATTTAAAGCTTTGATGTATTCTCCAACTCAAAAGTGTTGGTGCCGGAGCGGGCTAACCTCGGGGAATTTAAACTCCACCAGCAGTGCTAACCTTCACGTGTGTTCGAAATACAAATGACAACAAAGTTCCAGACAATAAATTTTGCTACGCCTGACGCGCGTTTCGTCTATTCAAGACTCATCAGAGGCGCTCTACCAAAATATTGAAAATGCCAAACACTGTATGAATATGAAGAGCATAGAACAGTATATCCAAAAATACCAAACCGGGGAACCAAATAATTACTAAGATATTCAACCTATGTCTGGGGTAGGAAGAACCTTAGGGTTTAGACAATTTTGAAATTTAGACGGATAATTTAAAGCTTTGATGTATTCTCCAACTCAAAAGTGTTGGTGCCGGAGCGGGCTAACCTCGGGGAATTTAAACTCCACCAGCAGTGCTAACCTTCACGTGTGTTCGAAATACAAATGACAACAAAGTTCCAGACAATAAATTTTGCTACGCCTGACGCGCGTTTCGTCTATTCAAGACTCATCAGAGGCGCTCTACCAAAATATTGAAAATGCCAAACACTGTATGAATATGAAGAGCATAGAACAGTATATCCAAAAATACCAAACCGGGGAACCAAATAATTACTAAGATATTCAACCTATGTCTGGGGTAGGAAGAACCTTAGGGTTTAGACAATTTTGAAATTTAGACGGATAATTTAAAGCTTTGATGTATTCTCCAACTCAAAAGTGTTGGTGCCAGAGCGGGCTAACCTCGGGGAATTTAAACTCCACCAGCAGTGCTAACCTTCACGTGTGTTCGAAATACAAATGACAACAAAGTTCCAGACAATAAATTTTGCTACGCCTGACGCGCGTTTCGTCTATTCAAGACTCATCAGAGGCGCTCTACCAAAATATTGAAAATGCCAAACACTGTATGAATATGAAGAGCATAGAACAGTATATCCAAAAATACCAAACCGGGGAACCAAATAATTACTAAGATATTCAACCTATGTCTGGGGTAGGAAGAACCTTAGGGTTTAGACAATTTTGAAATTTAGACGGATAATTTAAAGCTTTGATGTATTCTCCAACTCAAAAGTGTTGGTGCCGGAGCGGGCTAACCTCGGGGAATTTAAACTCCACCAGCAGTGCTAACCTTCACGTGTGTTCGAAATACAAATGACAACAAAGTTCCAGACAATAAATTTTGCTACGCCTGACGCGCGTTTCGTCTATTCAAGACTCATCAGAGGCGCTCTACCAAAATATTGAAAATGCCAAACACTGTATGAATATGAAGAGCATAGAACAGTATATCCAAAAATACCAAACCGGGGAACCAAATAATTACTAAGATATTCAACCTATGTCTTGGGTAGGAAGAACCTTAGGGTTTAGACAATTTTGAAATTTAGACGGATAATTTAAAGCTTTGATGTATTCTCCAACTCAAAAGTGTTGGTGCCGGAGCGGGCTAACCTCGGGGAATTTAAACTCCACCAGCAGTGCTAACCTTCACGTGTGTTCGAAATACAAATGACAACAAAGTTCCAGACAATAAAGTTTGCTACGCCTGACGCGCGTTTCGTCTATTCAAGACTCATCAGAGGCGCTCTACCAAAATATTGAAAATGCCAAACACTGTATGAATATGAAGAGCATAGAACAGTATATCCAAAAATACCAAACCGGGGAACCAAATAATTACTAAGATATTCAACCTATGTCTGGGGTAGGAAGAACCTTAGGGTTTAGACAATTTTGAAATTTAGACGGATAATTTAAAGCTTTGATGTATTCTCCAACTCAAAAGTGTTGGTGCCGGAGCGGGCTAACCTCGGGGAATTTAAACTCCACCAGCAGTGCTAACCTTCACGTGTGTTCGAAATACAAATGACAACAAAGTTCCAGACAATAAATTTTGCTACGCCTGACGCGCGTTTCGTCTATTCAAGACTCATCAGAGGCGCTCTACCAAAATATTGAAAATGCCAAACACTGTATGAATATGAAGATCATAGAACAGTATATCCAAAAATACCAAACCGGGGAACCAAATAATTACTAAGATATTCAACCTATGTCTGGGGTAGGAAGAACCTTAGGGTTTAGACAATTTTGAAATTTAGACGGATAATTTAAAGCTTTGATGTATTCTCCAACTCAAAAGTGTTGGTGCCGGAGCGGGCTAACCTCGGGGAATTTAAACTCCACCAGCAGTGCTAACCTTCACGTGTGTTCGAAATACAAATGACAACAAAGTTCCAGACAATAAATTTTGCTACGCCTGACGCGCGTTTCGTCTATTCAAGACTCATCAGAGGCGCTCTACCAAAATATTGAAAATGCCAAACACTGTATGAATATGAAGAGCATAGAACAGTATATCCAACAAGGAATACTGTGAGCGAGCTCACGGAGGATACCCCCCGCTTTAACAATTCTAAGTCCAATTATCTCCATTGAATGATATCCGTCAGCAACCAAAATTCTTCATGCACATCTCCATATATTGTACATCCTTCATGTAAAGTGCCATCAAAATCCATCAAGCGGTTTAGGAGGAGTTGCGCTTACGAGGTCTCCCATTGTACACCAAGTTTAAAAAGTCTAAGTCCAATTATCTCCCTTGAATGATATCTGACAGCAACCAAAATTCTTCATGCACATCTCCATATAGTGTACATCTTTCATGTAAAGTGTCATCAAAATCCATCAAGCGGTTTAGGAGGAGTTGCGCTTACGAGGTCTCCCATTGAACAACATGTTTCAAAAAGTCTAAGTCCATTTATCTCCCTTGAATGATATCTGATAGCAACCAAAATTCTTCATGCACATCTCCATATGGTGTACATCCTTTGTGTAAAGTTTCATCAAAATCCATCAAGGGGTTTAGGAGGAGTTGCGCTTACGAGGTATGTGGACAGACGGACAGACGGACAGACGGACAGACAGACGGACAGACAGGGTGATTCCTATATACCCCCCCAAACTTTGTTTGCGGGGGGTATAAAAATACCAAACCGGGGAACCAAATAATTACTAAGATATTCAACCTATGTCTGGGGTAGGAAGAACCTTAGGGTTTAGACAATTTTGAAATTTAGACGGATAATTTAAAGCTTTGATGTATTCTCCAACTCAAAAGTGTTGGTGCCGGAGCGGGCTAACCTCGGGGAATTTAAACTCCACCAGCAGTGCTAACCTTCACGTGTGTTCGAAATACAAATGACAACAAAGTTCCAGACAATAAATTTTGCTACGCCTGACGCGCGTTTCGTCTATTCAAGACTCATCAGAGGCGCTCTACCAAAATATTGAAAATGCCAAACACTGTATGAATATGAAGAGCATAGAACAGTATATCCAAAAATACCAAACCGGGGAACCAAATAATTACTAAGATATTCAACCTATGTCTGGGGTAGGAAGAACCTTAGGGTTTAGACAATTTTGAAATTTAGACGGATAATTTAAAGCTTTGATGTATTCTCCAACTCAAAAGTGTTGGTGCCGGAGCGGGCTAACCTCGGGGAATTTAAACTCCACCAGCAGTGCTAACCTTCACGTGTGTTCGAAATACAAATGACAACAAAGTTCCAGACAATAAATTTTGCTACGCCTGACGCGCGTTTCGTCTATTCAAGACTCATCAGAGGCGCTCTACCAAAATATTGAAAATGCCAAACACTGTATGAATATGAAGAGCATAGAACAGTATATCCAAAAATACCAAACCGGGGAACCAAATAATTACTAAGATATTCAACCTATGTCTGGGGTAGGAAGAACCTTAGGGTTTAGACAATTTTGAAATTTAGACGAATAATTTAAAGCTTTGATGTATTCTCCAACTCAAAAGTGTTGGTGCCGGAGCGGGCTAACCTCGGGGAATTTAAACTCCACCAGCAGTGCTAACCTTCACGTGTGTTCGAAATACAAATGACAACAAAGTTCCAGACAATAAATTTTGCTACGCCTGACGCGCGTTTCGTCTATTCAAGACTCATCAGAACTTAAATTTACATGGAATTAATCATTTTTAACACAAGAACCAACTTTAATTAATCATTTGGTAAAATGGATCATAAAGAATGGTTTCAATCTTTGATTATTTGAATGAACTTATATTCAACATGGTATTTGTTGAAGGGAATGCTGAAGTATAAAGCATTTTTCTATCTGCATTTTTTTAAATAACTTATATTACTAGAATGATCCTTGGAACTAATTAAATATTATTACACCCTTTAAATGGCATTTGCCTGATTCTTAAAAAAGACTTAAATCATAAATTAGAATAGCAAAACGGGTATAAAAACGGATAATTTGGTTATGCTGTATATCGATATTTCAAGGAGTAACCTCTCATCAGCAGCATTTGAATCAAAACATTGGAAGGTAAAAAACAAAAAGTATTGAATGAAAAGTACTCAAACCCAAATGAATCGAACAGAGAAGGCAAATCTAGCACCGATGGTATCGACCATGTGCAGTACTAGAAAAGAAACCTGGTATTATAAACAATTTAGAATTTAACAATTGGGAATTTCAATAAAGCATGGTTTTCCTCTGTGATCACTTGAACTTACTTAGATTGGTCGTGTGGGTTAAATGAATCATAAAGCATGATTACTTGAACTTACTTGGATTGGTCGTGTGGGTAAAAAGAATCATAAAGCATGGTTACTTGAACTTACTTGGATTAGTCATGTGGATTAAAAGAATCATAAAGCGTGGTTACTTGAACTAACGTGGATTGGTCGTATGGGTTCAATGAATCATAAAGCATGATCACTTGAACTTACTTGGATTAGTCGTGCGGCTTAAATGAATCATAAAGCATGGTTACTTGAACTTACTTGGATTGGTCGTGTGGGTTAAATGAATCATAAAGCATGGTAACTTGAACTTACCTGGATTGGTCGTGTGGGTTAAATGAATCATAAAGCATGATTACTTGAACTTACTTGGATTGGTCGTGTGGGTTAAAAGAATCATAAAGCATGGTTACTTGAACTAACGTGAATTGGTCGTGTGGGTTAAATGAATCATAAAGCATGATTACTTGAACTTACTTGGATTGGTCGTATGGGTTAAATGAATCATAAAGCATCGTTACTTGAACATACTTGGATTGGTCGTGTGGGTTAAATGAATCATAAAGCATGGTTACTTGAACTAACGTGAATTGGTCGTGTGGGTTAAATGAATCATAAAGCATGATTACTTGAACTTACTTGGATTGGTCGTGTGGGTTAAATGAATCATAAAGCATCGTTACTTGAACATACTTGGATTGGTCGTGTGGGTTAAATGAATCAAAAGCATGGCTATTTGAACTTACTTGGATTGGTCGTTCGGCTTAAATGAATCATAAAGAATGGTTACTTGAACTTACTTGGATTGGTCGTGTGGATTAAATGAATCATAAAGCATGGTTTCCTGGACGTTTCTTTGACCTCCTGACACTACTGCTGCCTTGAACTTCGATACAAAACTCTAAATAAAGATATACGAAAATTCCGACCTGTGATTATTTATATCTAATATTCAACAAGAAAAGAAACATAAGAAAAGACATGCCGGAGAGTGTTGCATT
Source organism: Arcuatula senhousia (assembly GCA_963971305.1). Classification (NCBI taxonomy): domain Eukaryota; kingdom Metazoa; phylum Mollusca; class Bivalvia; order Mytilida; family Mytilidae; genus Arcuatula; species Arcuatula senhousia. The sequence continues at coordinate 28,293 of CAXARO010001449.1, forward strand.
GGTTTTAACTTGGTATTTTAGAAATTATTAACATTAATGGCCGACAACGTATATATTGAATCCAAGGAATACAAATGACAACAAAGTTCCAGACAATAAATTTTGCTATGCCTGACGCGCGTTTCGTCTATTCAAGACTCATCAGAGGCGCTCTACCAAAAATATTGAAAATGCCAAACACTGTATGAATATGAAGAGCATCCCTTACAAAACACTACTGTCTGCTGTAAGCTTGCCGCAAGTCTGCAGTAAGCTTGCAGCAAACTTTTTAGTTCGCAGAAAGAAAAGATAATAGTTCGCAGATGTTTGCGGCTACCTGCAAACTTTCTGCGAGTTTGCCGTAAATCTGCAGCAAATGATACAAAGTTTGCAGATATGCAGGAAAAGTTTACTGTTTGCAGCAAGTTTGCAGCAATTGATAATTTTAACCCTTGTGCACTTGATGATGTCATCTATGACATCATCAGTTTTGGAGGCAAAGATTCTTCTAATGGAAGTTCACATGTTATTAGCTCAAATCAGTGTTTTAAAAGGATTTAATGGTGTACATTTTAAAAGATGAAGATATAGTAAGTAAATACATGTATAATATTATTCTTGCAATATGACATGTAAATAAGCTAAATTCCTTGCCAATTTTTACTCCAAAGTTGCACACATGTATATGGATGAATTATGAATTAAAAAATGAATGGCATTTTTTATCAGTTTAAGAGTTAAAATTTAAGAAATCATTGGCAGTTTTAGAAGGTCCTCTTATTTTTAGGTACATGTATAGTTCTTTCCACTTTTCTACAAAAGCATTATATAGTTCTCATCTGCTGTTTTTTTTCTGTTTTAAATTTTCAAATCAGTGATAATTTTAATGGTTCACAACTTGAATAATTTTTATTTACTTGATTTTTTCATGCTTGAAAAAATGTCTTATGCATGCAAACTAAAGACCATGCATATATGTATAATTAAATTTTGTTATACATGTATCACTTAATATAAATTGTTCATTCATGCAGATTCATTCAACATCTGATGAAAATGTCCATATAAGGTTATGAAGAGTTTGCAGCAGACCTGCTGCAAACCTAATTTGCATGGTAAAAAGTCGCAGCAGACTTACGGCAAAGTTCGCAGAAAACTTGCTGCAGGTTTGCAGCTAGCTGCGATGTTCGCGAGAGTTTGCAGGTGCATGCCCATATAAGGTCGAAGAATTTATCTGCTGCAGACTTGCCGCAAACCTAATTTGCATGGTAAAAAGTCGCTGCAAGTCTGCAGCAGACAGTTTACCGCTAATTTACAGCAACTTTGCTGCAGATCTGCAGCAACAGGTTGCGGAAGACCTCTTTTTTTGGTAAGAGATAGAACAGTATAACCAAAAATACCAAACTGGGGAACCACATTATTACCAAGATATTCAACCTATGTCTGGGGTAGGAAGAACCTTAGGGTTTAGACAATTTTGAAATTTAGACGGATAATTTAAAGCTTTGATGTATTCCCTAACTCAAAAGTGTTGGTGCCGGAGCGGGCTAACCTCGGGG
>CAXARO010001450.1:0-54332 GCA_963971305.1 Arcuatula senhousia
GAATAAAGGGTTAGTGTCAGGGTTAAGGGTTAGGGTTAGCCGGAACTTCTTTTTGAAAATTTGAATTACAAACTTTACATGCTAATATCTCAGTCATTTCTTAACCGATTTAAACGATCAAAATCGCGTTGGAAAGTATTTTTAATAAGCTTTTCAACTAAATGGAGCGGATGAGCATAGACGCTCGGATTGATTACAAAAAGAAAGAAAATAAAAATCTACTTACCCCAATCTTTTACAGAAACGGCCTTCGTCTTTCTTGTTTGTCATAATCGTCTTGTCTTGTAAATGTTCTGTAACAAAAAGGGGTAAAACGTATGAGTTATTTGCACATCCAACACTTTCGCATGAAAAAATACGAAATTCAGGATCAATAGTTCAGGATCAATTTTGGACGAAAAGGACATTAAACCGCCCTTCGATCCCCACAAAGTCAATCGTGAATGGTTATGACAGGAAAAGGTAGTCAACAACAATATCTACGCTGTGTAAAAGTTTCATGAAGATCCATCGAGTGGTTTCAGAGTTGCGGTCGATAAGAGCTGTCCTTGGTCAACCATGGCTCATCTCCAACTTTAGCCTATAGAAGCCCCGATATCTATCTAAGCAATGTTAAACATGAATTTTACACATCTGTGTTAAGTCACAAAGATCGTGTAAAAGTTTCATAAAGATCCCACGACAGGTGTAGAAGTAATAGCAGCTTAAAAGGCTGTCATCATGTTTTGAAGTGACCACGTCATTTCATATTCATTGTATCATTTTTGTGCGCAGGAATGCCAGTAACAAAAAGTATGCGCGTGGACTTGTTTTTTTTTTTTTTTTTTTTTTTTTTTTTTTTTTTTGAATTAGCTACTGATTTTTTTTCTTCCTTTTGCCTTCTCTTTCCTTCTTTTTTTTTCTCTTTGTCCCTTTTTTGTGTTCGTTTTTTTTTCTCGGATTTTTTGCACATATTCGTCGTGCGCCCCGCCTGTAAATAACTGGTTCACTGTCTCAGCTACACGTTTGTTTTCAGTCAGGCTTAGGACAGATTTTTCTTGAAGGATTTGTTTAATAAGAATTTCATATTTTTGTAAAGAAATAACAGATGCGACCAGACATAACCTGTATGCCAAGTTAACTAAAAGAGTACACTTTTTGACTGCCTAAAGCTAACTGAGGTCTGTTTTTAAGTTTGCATCAGGCAGACTGCGGACCGGCTTTAAGTTAACTGTAATAGCAAACTTGGTCCAGGATCTGCCTTTCTTGACCGTTCTGCTATTTAACTTAAGCCTAGAACCAAACGGAAGTTAACTTTAGTGTTAGAACAAGAAATACCTTTGATTTTTTTTACGAACGATATTTGCTTTCCTTGTACTGCACATGGTCGATATTCTCTGTGCCTTGATCAAACCTTTTGGTTTTTAGTACTTTTCATTCAATTTGTTTGGTGATGGACCTTCGGATATTTTGATTCAATTGCTAATGATAAGAGGTTGAAAAATCGATAAACAACTTTACCAAATTTACCGTTTTTTTACCGTCTTCATATTGTATTTTCTTATTCCCCACAATCTGATAGATCTACAATAAGGACTGATTTCAATACAATGCAATAATTGAACGATTATGTAGCATATTTTAACATGTTGAATTAATGGAAATATAAGGTTCCAAAAGACGTAAAATCACATAAACTAAACAATACAATAGTTTAATTACAATTTATTTGCAACATATCAATTTCCTAACATCCAGCAATTTGAAAGTGTTGTATAATCTTCAAGTTAAGTATGATCATTTACGCATCTTTATAGTCATTTTTCTCACAACTCTTAAAACTGGCAACATGAATGTTAAATAAAAGAAAGCATGTTTGAAAGGAACTTTTATCACGATTTAAATTGCTGCGTATTTATTCAAATGAAGCCGGTTATATTACAAGGAAAGCACCAAAAAAGATTCGATGAATGTCCCACTTAATCACATAAATAAAAGAGTATTTACGTGTTTTAGCAGTGTTAATAGAACGTCATTTGTAGTTTACTGACACCTGACTATTTTTTATGAAGCTTTCATTATTTGTGTTGTATACCTTTACATCAAACTGTGCCCAACTTTTACATATCGTATGCATCATCTTTTAGAAATTACAAATACAATTATAAACCTGCAATACGTATTTGTAAAGGTATATGATCTCTCATTTTTATGATTTTTTTCGGAAATTAAACATCGGTGGTATATTCTACTTTACGTTGAAATGAAAAATGCAAACAAGACCAGTGTTACCTAATAAAAACAAAAAGTAAACTAAATTTAATTTGTTCACAATTGAAAAACAAAAATTTAAATCAGGATAAATATAACTTCCTTAATCTAAACCTAAAGTTCCCTAAGGTTAACCTTGGACTGCTCCGACCTGAACTGAACTTTGGTCTGCTAGCAACCTAAAGTCTCCTAAAGCTAACTTTTGACTGCTTTGACCCGAATTCAACTTTTGACTGCCTTAAGCTGTCCTTTTCATGGACTAGATCAGTCCAGAGCTGTCTTGAATGTAGACTGCTTTGCCAAGGCTAAAGTTAAATTTAGTTAACTAGATAGTGGACCATGGTTAACTCAAGTTAACAAGAAAAGCAACCTAAATGGCTGCCTAATGTTAACTTTTATACAGGTTATGTCTGGACCCATCCGTAGTTCAAGGTTTGTAGAAGAGAAATTTGCAAAATACAAAAGTAATGTAAACAAATTAAAAAGCACGTTGTTGTTTTCGACCACTGTATGATAGTACCTATATTTTTACATAAATATTGATTCCAAACGTAGTCAAATGTATTCAGTCGGTTTTGTCGAAAATGTTGTTTTCTTCAATCATTGATTTAATGGAAGTTTATTCCAAAATATCCTAATAGGCTATCAGGAGATATTTTGTATGTTCTGGCAGCGATTGGTCTTGATATCAGTTACGACCACTTATTGAAAACTGTCGGGGGTCCACTAGAAAAAAGTAGACTACCGTTCTTTTCTTTCATTGCATTTTTTAAACAAAGTGAAAGATGCCATTTACTAAGGAAGTAATCTACATCATAAGTCTGGCATAAATTCATCCATATTTCCTTGAAATTCACTCCTTATTGCAGATAAAATTATTCCGATCATCTCTTTTTTCGATACTTCCACTATTGCACCCAAGGTTTTCAGCTATACAGAGGTGTTGCGGTATTTCCAAATCAATGACCTCAGAGCACAACCTCCAGACTGTTCTTGCGAAAAGTCCCCATTGAATTAAAGTCCCTCTGGTCAAGTTATCACTAGTTACTTGAACATCGTTAAAAATCACTTATTTCGCAATTTTTTGGCTAAAGGACAAAAATATTGGCAATCTAAACGTATCAACTGAAACTGTATTCTAAAACAATGATGGATTTACTTGAAGACCAGAAAATGAGTCAAGACAGAAAAGGAGAATAAAAAACGACTTTTTGTCAGAGTTTATTGAAGCTGTGAGGTCATTGATATTAAAAGGAGTCAATTCTTTGAATGGCTCAATGAGCACTAAAACAGTATCTCGTTTTAACAACACATGTCCTTTTTGTGGGCAAGTAATACTTATACTAAAATATTGACAGCTTGACAGTTGAATTAGTAGTTGGTTGTACCAGCAATAACACCACATGTACGCTGCAACACTGTGTAAGGAGGCAAGCATTGGAAATAACAAAATCTGTTCGTTGTTAGGTTCCTTCCGAGGGCTATGTTGGTGTTGAGAAAAATGACATTTCATCCTGTATTGGATTACTAAATTTTGTTATCCAAACAAACAGCACAGACCATCGAAATGTATCACTAAACATCTTTCAGTTCTGTAGCTTCAATTACGACGGAGATAAAATCTGTCCCCAAGAAACATTTAGATTGTTGTAATTGGTATCGATCAAATATGGATCCTGAAACATGCGTAAAAACCGATGGAGATCCTCAATTTTAAATCAATTTCGTCTTGCAACAACGTCAAGAAATTTGAATGAGCCTCGACAACATATTTATTCAGTTTAGTGGACAAGTTTTTCAGCGAACAATAGGGATTCCAATGGGCACTTATTGTGTACCTTTGCTTGCTGATTTGTTTCTTCATTCATTTAAAACAACTTCTACACATAAAAGATCGTATACTAGCTCTCTCTTTTAACCGTTTCGTTATATTGATAATGTCCTTTCATTTAACAATGCTCGATTTGGTAAGGAAGGGTTGCGATAAGGCCCTATTTTGGTCCATCTATAGACGAAAAATAAAAAAAAAATATTTAAAAGCCTGTTACTTTATATATTATTTTGTAGCAAAAATATTGAATTGTTGTAATAGACTACTTTTAAATACTTTTTCACGAACTTAGTTTCGAAAATCGGGTTCATAACTGAACCATTTTGAATGACAATTTCGTCTTGATTTTAAGAAAATTTCAAGGTAGGGCTTCAATAAATCAAAATTTTGTGCTAATATACTTTGAAGCCAGTGTTTATAATTCTATAAAAGGTTCGTCATATATATATATACATTACTTTGAACAACAATTTTTAAATTGAAATAGCCGCTAATCTTAAGGAAAACGAAGAAATCGGAGATATTTCGGACATTTTTTAACTACTGATTACAGCTTCAAAATAAAAGTATTTTTAAATGTTCAGTACGCCTTCAACCCGGAACCAGCTTAAAACTTTAAAAAAGATGTGTTTAAGTAATACAACTTTTTTAATAAAACACGAAGCTGGTTCCGCGTGCAAGGCTATACTTCCGGGAAGGATATATTTCTCTCATTTGCGCCAGTTTAACATAGGCACAATGTTTAAAGCATTTGCTGTGGTTCATTTCAAGCCCCTTTTACTTAAAGAAAAATATGCTTTTCAACTACAGACGTTTTGTTAGTAAAAATAGACATATCAACCTTTCCAACAAGACATTTTGTGATAGAATTTACTTAATTATAATTTTGAATTTCGCAGTGGGCTGTAAAAGGGTCTTATTGCAACCCATATTTTCTCCATCTCATATACAGATGAGACCAAAGCCTAACCCGTACAAAGGTGAATTTTAAGTGGACCAGTTGTCCACTTTTCTGGTCTAGTCTTGTTTTCCTTACCAAACAAAGAAGCAGACTTAGGTCCACTTGTCTGGTTTGATCCGAAAGTCTGGTTAAGTTAGAGCGGACCAGCTCTAGGTTAAGGTTTGCTGTGTTTTCAAAAGTAAACCAGGAGTGGACAAGACCTTGAGCGGCCTATATCTGGTCTAGTATAAGCTAGTCAACTTAAGAAATGGTCGGTTCTGAGAACAGAGTAAACCAAACCTAGAGTAGACCGAACCTGGAGTGAACCAGACCTAGGGCAAACTTTGCTTTTTGGGAGCAGACTAAGACTAACTCAAACCAAACTAGACCAGTAAAAGCACAACTTACCAGACTTCTGGTTCGCTTTCCAATGGTTTTTAGTCAATTTGTGATGTAAGAAACGTTCACAAATTTGAATTGTGACTAAGAAGAGGTTTAAGGGGATGCTAAGACGTCTCTTAGTCCAAAGATGGCTTTGAAAATAAAGCATTATATTTTAAGGAGAACTAACTATTGAAATACAAATATATGATAAGTTACAGAAATGTTTCTCTCATCTTGTTTTTGGTCTTTTTGTTTTTGAGATGCCTTCCTACAGCCCAGTCAAAAACCTTTTTAAAGTCAACAAAACACATATTATTTATTTTTGAAGTTTACCAATATATCTATAAATTAGTTTTGATGAATACATAAATTATCAGTGGTCCTACAGCCAATTATGATGCAAACTTGATTTAGACTTATTATGAAGACTTATCTGCCCACAGTAAGATAGTAAAGATTTCCCTAAGAAAGTAGCTACATATATTCTCAAGTAGTCGTTGTAGTCAAGCGGGTCCCAAGATTAATAAATAGATAAGAACAGGGAAGAAGTTAGGAATAGAATTTCTAGTGATACATCTTAATGCGATTCATTCGAAAGTTTGCATTTAAAGCAATTAACATGGATATATATATTATTGTCTTGGATTGTCTCTCTTTGCCTATATAATTATGAAGCAATCCTTAACCTCCATTGCTCAACAAAAACAAAAACACTTTTAAATATTAACTTAACTATCAAATAGTTAAAATCAGACAAAGATTATTACCTCTAAATTTTATGAATACCTTTAAGATCATACAGTTCCTGTATGGTAAAGCTTCCCAATCTACGGCTCAAGATCGCAATGAAAATTGCCTATATAATGTTTATGTTTTATAAATCATTCTTGAATAAATGCAATACAGGTCTTTAAATCAAATATTAAATAAATAAATAATAATAATCATTTAATTCCATTGTAAGTTGTTTTATAAATAAATATATAATTAAATCAATACGTTAAAGTTTTAGGTTCAAATTAAATGACGTACAATTATGTTATTTTAAAGTACGGCTCAAGATCTCTTAGAAAATGTCTGTCATTATTTTTTTGTATTATAAATAATTCTAAAATTAATGAATAAAACTCTTTAATAACATTTATATCTGAATATTTCATTATAAAATGTTTCATAAATACATATCTAATTAAGAATGATAAAAAATAAAATAGATAAGTTTGTCGATAATAAACCATTGTATTTTGGTAATGGGGATAATATATATTTATTTATAATATATGATGCATGGAGAATGGAATGATAAATGGGGATGGGGATGGTAAATAGTGTATGGGGATGGGGATAGTATAAATTATATGGGGATAATATATGGTATAATGGTAAACGGAGAGAGAGAGGGAAGCTTTTACCATACGAGTACTGTATTATGTACCTTCTTTCTTTCTACTTTTCTTCTTTAAAGATGCTTTTATTATTTAAGCACAGTTAAAAAATCTAAAGAATTCTTTGTCAGATTGTTACTAATACTTTAATAACTTTACTCTTCATTTTTTTCTGTTAATAAAGCTTTATATTGATTTTTTCTATATTCATGTCTGAAATGGAACTTGTAGGCTGATAAACATGTTTTTTTTATCTTAACAAGCTTACTGATTGATACTTTTAAGAAATGAATTGTAAACATACTTTTTTGATATTGCATAGCCTTTTTCTACTCTTTAATCCTTTTTTTTTATTACATAATTATTTTTATTTAGTTGAAAAATAGAATTGTGTATCAATAATTGAAATTTGAAACTATAAAATGCACCTGTAGAGTTAACTTACTAATAATGCTTTTAAACGGCTTTATAAAGATGATTTGCATCACAGTTGGCACACGGACACCCCTTCTAACTTTGCAGCTCACCAGATCCATTCTATATTATACCAATTACTTTACAGAGCTGTACGCAACACCATTTATCATACTAATAATGCCTTTTACCTGTTAAATTTCTGAAACGTTTGTTTTTATAGTCCATACATTTTGCCAGGGTGGTGAAGATGAAAACAAAGGAAATTGTATATTGATTTGAGCAAGTACTTTTGTTAGTCAGTATAGCCTTTTAGAACAAGAAATACCTTTGATTTTTTTTACGAACGATATTTGCTTTCCTTGTACTGCACATGGTCGATATTCTCTGTGCCTTGATCAAACCTTTTGGTTTTTAGTACTTTTCATTCAATTTGTTTGGTGATGGACCTTCGGATATTTTGATTCAATTGCTAATGATAAGAGGTTGAAAAATCGATAAACAACTTTACCAAATTTACCGTTTTTTTACCGTCTTCATATTGTATTTTCTTATTCCCCACAATCTGATAGATCTACAATAAGGACTGATTTCAATACAATACAATAATTGAACGATTATGTAGCATATTTTAACATGTTGAATTAATGGAAATATAAGGTTCCAAAAGACGTAAAATCACATAAACTAAACAATACAATAGTTTAATTACAATTTATTTGCAACATATCAATTTCCTAACATCCAGCAATTTGAAAGTGTTGTATAATCTTCAAGTTAAGTATGATCATTTACGCATCTTTATAGTCATTTTTCTCACAACTCTTAAAACTGGCAACATGAATGTTAAATAAAAGAAAGCATGTTTGAAAGGAACTTTTATCACGATTTAAATTGCTGCGTATTTATTCAAATGAAGCCGGTTATATTACAAGGAAAGCACCAAAAAAGATTCGATGAATGTCCCACTTAATCACATAAATAAAAGAGTATTTACGTGTTTTAGCAGTGTTAATAGAACGTCATTTGTAGTTTACTGACACCTGACTATTTTTTATGAAGCTTTCATTATTTGTGTTGTATACCTTTACATCAAACTGTGCCCAACTTTTACATATCGTATGCATCATCTTTTAGAAATTACAAATACAATTATAAACCTGCAATACGTATTTGTAAAGGTATATGATCTCTCATTTTTATGATTTTTTTCGGAAATTAAACATCGGTGGTATATTCTACTTTACGTTGAAATGAAAAATGCAAACAAGACCAGTGTTACCTAATAAAAACAAAAAGTAAACTAAATTTAATTTGTTCACAATTGAAAAACAAAAATTTAAATCAGGATAAATATAACTTCCTTAATCTAAACAAATTATATAACAATTATCAAATTACATAATCACAAGTAAAAACATTTACAATTGTTCATTTATAATATCGTGAATACAGTTCGCGACATCTATTACGTGTTATGGTTGTATTGTTGATGTGTTTGTTTTGTCTTCATACAATTTCGAAATAATCACCTTTATTTGTAGCCATCTTTAAAACTAAGATTCTCTCTTTTCAGTTAATCTCTCCCATTTATCTTCCTAGTTTATGATGGTTATAAAATTCATAATTTTTACCCATAATATGTTATTTTCCTGATAATTTATTCTAAAATGTTATCATGTCGTTGACTTATTCAATATTATCTTTTACATGATTGTAAAAATGATAATATGCTATCTTTTCTCAGTTGATGAACCGTTAAACCTAAGTATAGGATTCAAGATGTCTGCTGATCATGATTTGAGATGTCTTCCATATTTTCAGAATCCTGTAATATTTACCACTTAAAAGATGTCAACAATTTTCCCATCCCTATAGCTGTACTTATTTATTATTACATCATACAGAACTGTTATCATAAATTACACAAGCTTCAAATATCTTTAAAAATATTTTAATTTTTAGTTATACTTATAACCATTTTATTGAAGGCTTCAATTTAAAATCATTTTTTTAAATGTTTGCACCAAATCAAGACCAGAGCAATATTCATTTAATTCCGATATTTCTTTCATATTTTGTTTGTTAATTTGGACATTGAGTATAGTCATCCATGTTCGGTAATTTTGTTAACACCTTTATTTGTATGAATTTCTATAATTGAACACTAATGTCATAACTAGTATTAATTCAGTCTTATCCTTTTAATGATGCCATTAACGTTTTGGCATTTATTGAACAAAGTAGGATTTGTATTACGTCAGAATAAGTAACATTGGTTTAGGTCTAGAATTAAATTAGATACAAATTTGAAAAATGTTCTCATTAGAGATGTCTTAGGTTCACAAAATATTGTAGTTTAGAATGAAACATTATTATTTTATCGTATTTTTCAGAGGAGAATCTTTATCAATTTAAAGTAGAGATTAAGAAGACATTCGGAAACGGTTACATTCTCAAATTTCATTCTCAAATTTGACTTGATTTTTCCCTTTCTTTATTTTTGTTCAGTTGTGTTTGTGTTTTTGTGTTTTATGTTTTTTTTCGTTCTGTTCTCGTTTATGTTTACGGTTTTTTTTTTTCGTTGCCCTTTCTGGATTTTTGACTCTCAAACTATTGGTGCATTTTTGCTTCTTGAATATATTGCAATTTACAGTATTTTTTTTTCACAGCTGAAAAAAAAAATAATAAATCTATCGCGAAATCAACAACGTGTGATACAGTGCATTCATAGACTCTCAATAGCTGATCACTGTAATATACAATGCATTCCAAAATAAAAAAGGAAATTCTACAGTGTCCTTTTTATAGCTTTTTGCTAAAAATTGTGATATTTTATGTTTATATTATATTTGTTTTCAATACACAGAGTATTAATGCTCTATCTTTCAACTTTTATATTTTCATAAGACATAGAGTATTAATACTCTATCTCGTTTCTCCGAAACATAGAGTATTAATACTTTCACTTTCCCAGGCTATACATAGAGTAATAATACTCCATCTATTTCTAAATATATGGAGTATTAATACTCTATCACAAAAAAAAAATTAAGAGTGTCGACACTCTGTTCCTGTTTTCTTTATCAATGCAAAGATTATGATTGAAATAAAATAAAATATTAGTATAAAAGTATATTACTAATGTATTAATTTGGATGTGGCATAGTCATACAGTTTTACAAAGAGATGTGTTTATTTATTACCAGGTTATATTTGTTTTGAAATTTTTAGTAGGGTTTGTTAGTACAACCAATTAATTTAATACTTTAAAAAGTCTGGGTTTTTTTTCAAATACATTTAACTTGCCTGCTACTAACATGTAATATATTTCATGTCCATGCAATATTTTTTATGTGTAAGTTTTTAGCTGCTAACAACATGACTGTGCAATAAATGATGTTGTTGTAGTTTCTATACTGTTAAACTGAACGCTTTGGGCTGACTACCACTGAGATGATAAATCAGACCTGTAATATGCAATATAACTGCTGTGCTGGGTAAGATTTACGACCTTTAATCCAATCGATGGTTTCCCCTCATTACATTAACATGTTGCAATAATGCAGTTCATATCCTGTACATGTAAATAGTTAATCAAGAAAAGCTAAGCTTCTTGGAGTTTTACGACCCCTTACCAGGCAAATTACTGTTAAAATTAAATCCTCACAAACAAAGGTATGAGGTTTCTTTGGCAGTCACCAGTCATGGAAAGTCTCTTGGTGTACTGTAGAGAATTTCCGTCGGATAAAGCGCCTACCTAAATAGCAATAAGTCTCGGTCAATTTGCTTATAATTTCAGTGAATGATGGCAACTGTTAACATGAAAAAAGAAAAGACTTTTCTTTCGAAAAGAAGAAGGTTGTTATTTATCAATCAAATGAATACATAGAATAGTCCTTTGTTAATATATGTTTGATGACACATTGTATCTACAAGTTTCAGAAAACAAAATTGTTAAGAAGTTGAATCTGATGCAGTTCTTTCAAGCATAAATTTGTTTCATCAAGGACAATATGGCCAGGTTCAAACGAGTTATTTTTAACATAAATATGCTGTTTGTTTTATACTTTTTCCAGTCATTGATTAGACCAATGCCATAGTTAAGCAATAAAACAGCTAATGACTTTGAAGTTAGTATCCCAATTGAACAACCACTGAGATCAGTGTTTCGCCTTGACAAATGGCCATGGTAATTATTTTATTTTCCTCAGTTGTTTGACCGTGATATAAACGGCAACAAGAGTTATATAAACCATATGATATAACATTTTTTTCCCTTAATTTGGATTTAAATGCTGCTGATGAGAGGTTACTCTTTGGAATATTAATATACACAATAGCCAAATTAACCGTTTTTTATTTCGGGTATTGGTATTTCTATTTCATAATATTGAAACTAAAAGAGGTCTTTGTAGATAAAATGCCGATAATTTTTACCACTAATATAAATTTCAATAAGTTGCAACACCACGATTTCACCAATACAGAATTTTTCAGAATTTTGGGAATACTTTTTAATCTGTATACTGTTAAAACTACAAGAAAAAAAACAGGTGTAAAGTGTAAAAACCTTAACATCTGAACTATGATCTCGTAACACTAATGGCCTAGATGATGTACAGTAGTTGAACCGATCAATACAACACTTCGACGGATTGATGACTGATCGGTGACGGATTGATGACGCGTTTGGACCGGATTGATGACTGATTGATGACGGATTGGTGAATGATTGGTGACTGGTTGTTGACTGATTAATGACGGATTGGACGGATGACGGATACCATAGGTTTTTTTTTTACTGATACGATCGATCTGTATAATTAGAAAACTCTTCGGTAAAATGAAGTTATCGTTTTTACCTATACGTTTATAACATGTATAACGCAACACAAACCATGCAGTCACGGCGTTAATTTAATTTGTTTTAAATAAATTTTGCTATTAAGACGTACATTTCTATTTAAATATGTATATATTATTAATTTAATGCTTTAATAATTGTTTACAAAATACTTCCTTTAAACTAAATAGGCAAAGCTCTATAAAAATAATAGTAAAATAATTTTATTTTATTTATTCTGATTTTTAAATACAAAAACAGAAACTGTGCTGAAAAAAAAATATTTAAAATGTAAAAGCAAGGAATAATTCCTTGGTAAAAGGGTTTTGCTTAGAACAATTATTTCAACAAATTGTAACATATACATTAACAACAAAAATTTAGGAGATATCAATAATCTAGTAACTTTTATTTTATTATTTTTTGGTTAAATTTGATCGCATAGGAATATAGATCACATTTGAAAATTTCCTATGTAAAATATATAAATATTTAGTAAAATCTTATCATTGAGCATAAAACTCTATGACTGTTTAAAAAAATTGACACCCAATTGTTTGCGAAATAACTTTTTTCATCAGGTTTTCCATATAAATCCTATGATAAGTTTAAAAGTTGCATAACTACATATTGATGACATAAAGATTAAGGTTCATAAAGTTAAGAGATTTATGAAGAAAATTTGTTCGCAAAGGAATATAAATGACATTTTCAAATTTCTGATGTAAAATATATGAAACTTTAGTAAAATCTTATATTTGAGCATACATTATACGGCGGTTTAATAAAATTGACAAGAAAATGCTTGCGAAACAACTTTTTTCATCAGATTTGACACATAAATGGTATGATTTTAAGTTGAAAAGTTTTATAATACATATTGCTGCCTTAAAGAATAAGGTTCACAAAGTTAAGAGATTATAAAGAAAATTTGTTTGCGTATAAATATAGATCACATTTGCAAATTTCTTATGTTAAATATATGAAACTTTAGTAAAATTTTATATTTTAGCATAAAATTATATGGCGGTTTAATAAAGTTGACATCAAAGTGTCTGCGAAACGACAACATATTCAGCTACAATCGCCTGGGAATGAAAATTCATTTGAAATTATATCTAAAAATTAGCAGGAGTAAAATGTTTTTGTTTAACTTTTAAATCATGACAGCGATCATGTATGTCGTTTTTGTGTGAGGATATGGTGTATCGCTGAAATAATTTACTGCTTGGAGTTTTTTGTTCGATTAAGAATCGATATTATTTTACATCAATCAATCTATCTGCCAGTAACAGCAATGGAGCCCTTGTAAGTTATAAGTCTCTTTATGTGTAATCATCCTATCCAAAGTCCATTCTAAACGAGCTCAGCTCAGTAAATGGATTTGATTTTTACGATATGTTCTCTATTTTATTGCTGTGTCTTTAACTACTAAGAGGTAGCAAGGTTAAGCTCATAGGTTGAACATCCACACCAATTTATATGTGCCTGTCCAGGAAACCAGGAATTTCAATTTGCAATTGCGGTGAAATATATTGAAAATATGTTTTTCATTTACCTATTTAAAAATGGATATGTCTGGTTGAAAATGCAAACGAAGTGTTGACGAACCCACTTCGATTTACTTCATTCGTCAACAACAGTTTGTTCTTGTTCTTATTCTGTGGAAGTTTCAAAACTGTTCTTTATCAAAAACTGCTGGGTTGGAAAGTAACACGAACGATTATCTTGAATGCTAATTTTTACAAAAAATGTCAATGATCAAAATTCTAAATCCTTTTTTTAAAGTATGACTAAAGAATACATTTTGTATAATGGTTTAACATGAAGTCACTGTCATCGACAAGAACAGATATCACGATGAAGACCAGAGTGTTATTTGTGAAAGGGTAAAGATTATTTTGTTTTCTATTATCACAGATTAAAAATGATATGACATCGTTTGTGCGGTAATTTTGATGGTTTTTTTATGTTACAGATCACTGAAGCAGAATACTTTACACCACACGTTTGATTTGATTCACCTATATTCACTACCCTTATGACATTTGTGTGTTATATCAGCAGGATTTGTAATTGAATAAAACATGTTTTAGACTTGACAAATCGACCAATCCAACAAATTTATCTGCGTTATCTGAAATTAGTTTGCTAAAAAGATAACTCGTTTCTGTAGCATTAGTTTTCTAATATCTTAACAGTGAAACAGCGTCTGCAATGTGGCATACCATTTTAGATTAAATTACTCAATAGATTAGAGCTAAGTCAGGGCAAGACGTTATATCTTTTGAAATGTGCCAAATAGGGCATGCGAATGTCAAAGAAGCCGAGGTAGCAATAGGGCATCCGAATGTCAAAAGCTCGAAAGGGCAAACATAAACCCAGTAAACACCAACGAGAACAGGACGAAAAAAAAAAACAGACAACATATATCACGGAAACACAAACAAACACCGAATTTCAAAATTAGGTAAAATCAGTTCCTCCGGAAAAGTAAGGAGTTCCTGCTTGCTGTAACACACTCGTTACATTTAGATATACCGATTGGGCATCCGAATGTCAAAATTCCGACAGGAAAGAGACACAACCAACAAAGACCAACAAGAACAGGGTTTAAAATTCAAAAAGAACTGAATATCAACCAACACCGCGAACGAGCTTAAAGTTGGTTCTCCGGAAGAGTAAGCGGTTCCTGCTTACTATATGATTTTTTTTCTTTCAATCAATGAAACATTATAATGACTATTTAATTGTTTCCATAGTTCAACGAAACTGTTAAGCTGCAATTTGGTATATAAATGGAATTAGCAATTTATCCTTCAATTGAAGTGAACAACATTTTCTGTCTTCAAATAACGTCAATTTTAATATTTTCTTTCCAAAACAATAATAGTCAAAATTATCATGAAGAAAGTAAAAAAAAACCTTGAATATGAAATGTGTCATTTAAATGAGACAAACAAAATGAGATCAAAACTGGCATTGCTAAATCAGGAAACGGAACACAAGGTCAACGACAAACAGAGCAAAAGGAAACATTGTATCAAAAACGGTTTTGGCATTTCAATAACTTTAAATGATAAAACTTGGTGTTTTATTTAAAACTGCGGTATGTTGATTTCTAAATAAGTCATCATTTAGTTTCCTTTAAAAATACTGGTCTCGTTTCTTTTAATGCCTAGTATATATATTTAGTTGACAATGATAAAAGATTAATTTTTTTCATCCATGTGTCTAGTATATTGACTTAATAAATAATTTGTGTGTTTTGTTTTTGTTAAATACTCACTCAAAAAAGTTACAACAATACAAAATTTCCTTATATATTTTAAATAAACCTACCTAATTTTATTCTTGTATTGAAAAGCAATTTCTTAACCGATTTTAATAAAACCAAGAGAACGAGAAATGATTGAAATTTATTTTTATGATTATTGAAAAATCGTAACTTCACCGGTTTTTAAGATATCATAAGTAGAAATCAATTGTCAATTTTATGCATCAATAACCCGTTTAAATCAACCAACATTTTCCGTGGAAAAACATTGGTTATGTTCTACTCGCGTTCTATCAAAAACCATAACAGCTAGGATTTTGCCCAAATCATAAAAAATAAACTTCACTTGATTGTCTTTTTCTTGGTTTTTATTTGATAAAAAATTATTGTAAAACGGTTTAGCAATATCAATTTATAATAAGGTAGGTTTACTTAAAACATATAGGGAAATTTTCAACTGTTGCGTAACTTTTTTGAGAGAGTATATATTTTTGTGATGATTTTACATCCATATCTTTCTGATTTACAATGTTTATTGTCTCATTGATACATCTATGTTACTCTCAGGATATTGTAACTTATTTTGTTTTAACATTTTTGTTTTATTTCAATAAAATCAAAAATTTTCACACACATTAAATGAAACTAATGTTTAGTTTATAACGGCAACCTCAAGTCTTGCAAAATGTAATCCGCAGTTTTCATTAGACTAAATATTATTATTTTTGTTTTTGTAGGGTTTTCTAGTGTCTGTGTTGTTTTGCTTTTTGAATAAAGATGTAAGTAATTAGATTCCTTAAAAAAAAGTACATAAGGTCAATCATTGGAAATTAATCCTTAAAACCTTGCATCATCTTTTTTTTCTTCGATTGTAATGAACTATTATCTTTATATTTTTGGCTATTTTTGATACATGACATCGAAAAAAACTTACTTTTTTTGTTATTGTAATGCACACTGATTATTGCTTTGCTACATTTGTAAGGCAGATAGAACGATAAGATTACCTATGAATCTAATTAGAACTAAACTTGGATCCGACGGTTATATAAATCTAAGCGAGAAATGCCCGACGTGCTATATTTTATAGCTTGTTCGGTGATTCATCTATTTACTGATTACAATTATAAGAATCTTAATAAACTTGTGTAAAAATGGCCAGTGATTACACGATATCACTATTTTTCCAGTCATTGCACGTAATCTCTAATTACATACATTCCATGTAACACAAATATGTTTCGGACCATATGACTGTCTGGACCACACGCGTATGACGATTGCCATATGGGAATACTCATATGTGATAATAGAATGGCATGCATCTTGATAAACATATAATAGATAATAGTTATGGTAAGGTAAAGCTGCTAACTGGAACGTGTGTTATGTTTTGTTCACACCCTGTTGGATTTTCCAATGTTATTTGCAGTGCAAAGACGTAATGTCACAAATTAAATTAAATCAATATTATTTTTTTTGTAAAATCTGTATTTATTCAATTATCTTTTCTAAAAAAATACTCATTAAATCAAAATACTAAATTTATGTTGTGCTCAGCAATAACACTATGAATAGATGCTATTATGGTTACATCATTCACGTTTGGTCAGGATACTCATATGGTCCGAAACCTGTTTATTTATTTTTTGTTCAAGCATACCAAATATTAGGCTGTTCAATAAAGGTAATAACAAAACTACCGAACTTGAAAAATATTCAAAATATTCAAAATATTCAAAACGATAAACTGTACCGATGTGTAAAGATAGATTTTTTTTCTCAAAAAAACGTAGACAATATTTTTATTATAATGATAATATAGTAATGAATTGATGCATTTCTTAGAGAAGGGTCAAGTTTCCTTGAGATTTATTTATATAACATTAACACCAGCTGTTTTCCTAAGTATGACAAATTGAATGGGTAAGACTTGTATTTTAGGTAATTGCTCATTTTAAGGCTGCATTACGGAACCTGAAGAATAAGGAGGGGAAGGGGTCTCAGCAGATGTGCCTTTATTCTAGAGGTCCACCTTCATCTAACAGTAGATATCTTCTAAAAGAACGCTTTTCCTACAATGCCAGAAAAGTATGTATCAAAATAAACTATCTAACATGTATTAAATATAACAACAAGTGTTCTTTGAAAAACAATTTGCGACAACGATATTGATAGTACATCATCACAACAACGCAAATAGATTGCTTCCAACAAGTATTGACATGCGCTTGAGTAATTTTATACCAATCATTATGGTTCCATATGCAATCATTGAATATATATCCCAACCCAATATCAAGCAACGGGTGATGACAACCAGCATTACCAACGATAAATCGACTAATGTGTAATTTTATCATGCTGAATTTGTGGTGGTTATGACTTAACATCAATGGTGTTCATTGAGTAAACACAAATCGTGAAACCTGGAATTGTAAATTCATTTATACAATAGGTTCAGGAAAAGAAAATATTGACCATTTCTTAACAGGGAGCACTTTTTTTTCTTAAAAAAATGCCAAATTTGAAATACTTCTGCATATATGTATAAGTCTAAATACTGCAAAAAATAGATGACAGGATAGATAGAAATTTACATAATAATGTTTATGAATATATATAAGGATTTTCACTTGTTAAACTTTGTATAACTCGTGCACATGCTTCTTTACAACAAAAAGTGAAGTACATGAAGTAGTAACAAAAAAGGAAGAAATACAACAACGCTAATAACAAACATAATATAAACTGGGAAATTCTTTTGATTTCTGGAATAAAAACATGGTATCACAGTACTATTTTTCGATATGATTTAGGAATACTCATTTTTTTTACATTTCTCTGTAAAAACAAGTAATACTGTGAGCGAGCTCACAAAAGGATACCCTCGCTTCATATTGGATTCTGTACTGTAAACCAAATATCTCCTCAATGATAACTGAGAGCAATAGAAATTCCTCATGCACATCTACAAATCATGTACTTCCTTCATGTAAAGTTTCATCAAAATCCATCAAGTGGTTAAGGAGAATTCGAGCTTCCATTGGGTCTCCAATTGACTAATGTATTTAATAAGTCCAATTATTTCCCCTGAATGATGTCCGGGTACGATGAAAAATCTTCATTCACATCTATATATGACGTACTTCCTTCATCTAAGTTTCAGCTAAATCCTTTAAACGGTTAAGGAGGAAAAGCGCTTACAAATTATGTGGACAGACGGATTGACAGACGGACGGACAGACCGACAGACCGACAGGGTGTTTCCTATTTACCCCTCTTACACTTTGTTTGCTGGGGGTTTAATTTTTCACACATTTTCCTCCAATTATCTCCCCTAACACAAGATTTTTTTATTAAAAAGCTTAATATTTTGTAAGCGTTCATCATGTATTTTTGATATTTGTGAACTATAAAAGAAGAAATGAGTTAAAAAAAAAGAAAAGAAAATTACAGTGTCACAATAGTTTACGTAAATATATATTATGGGTTAAGCAAATTTAGCAGTGTCACACTATTCAATGTAACTATATATATTATGGACTTGAAGATCGCAATGGAAGAGCGAGGTTTGGCGCCATAAAACCTGGTTTAACCCGCCCTTTTGTTTGAAATACCTGTACCAAGTCAGAACCATTGCGATCCACCAATAATCCGGTATGACTGATTCGTTTTTGTCTTTTCTCTGGACTATGAGATTGATCATTCAAGTTCGGTAGTTTGTTATTACCTTTATTTTACATCATCTATGTTGTAACACGCTTTTAAAATTGAAATATATACTTAAAGTGTGCAAGATAACTGAAAAAAGATGCTTTGCTTTAGAAACCCCAGCCTCCTTAAAAAATGTTTGAAACTGACAGTTGAAATAATCAAAATCAAGGCACATACATGTATAAACATGCTTTTGTTAAGACATGTCAAGATTTTTAGTTATAGTTATAAATGAAGCGAACGCGAACTCAGATCGTTACGAGAGTGAACTCATGTGCTACATTTCCTGCTTTCTTTAGTACATCTGTAGCAATGCTAAATTCCAAATCAGTATATCAAATTTAGTAAAAGAAGACACAACAGAGCCCTATAACAAACCAACATCTACACTGATTTGAGACAAGGAAATTTCATTTTTGTCCATCAGTACATGAGTCTAATTTCTTGACTGAAGACAGCAACCGAAGTGCAACATTACTTTGTGTAAGCAATTTTTGTGTCAAATGTGACGCTCTGTTAAGGAAATCGATGTTAGTCCCGCAAGTTCTTGAATATCGAGATAAAATTTGACACGTAAACTTAATAAGCTTAAGCGAATGAAATGTTGCTACAAAACAAGAGAAAGTTGACGATATGAATGTTGAAGTCATCACAAGATGCAGATCTAAATATTACGAAGACTTCTTGTCATCAGTCAAACCCTCAATCTTAAGTTTGTGTGCATATGTGAAATCCAGAAAGACACTAAACATGGATGTTTAATGAACGGACATCATCAATACAATAGAAAGTGAGGGTAAAAGAGAAATATGGTCTTCATTATTTTGTCTAGAAATGATTGTACTGAATCTGGTTCATATCAATAATCGATGCTGATTAATTAGAATCCAATTGTACACTGAAATTCAAATTCAATCTTACACACCAATATATTGTCAATAAGAAAAATGACCATGTCGATTATTTGGTCCTATGTAATCGGATGACTAAATGTCCTATATTCAGAATGTCTGAAATAAATTTGATGAAGTTATTCTATTCAAATAAACCGATTGGTAGGATTTAGCATTAAAACTATTCATTAAATAAATGTTAATCTGTTTTCGTTTTAGATTCAAACAACAGACTGTAACAAGACATGCAGTATAGAAGCAGAAAATGGCAGCTAAAACAGGAACATTTTCAGATATGCTTCTACTTGATATAAATAATGTAATAAAAATATCGTATACCAAAATTTCTTCATTTTCATTGTTTTTTTTTTATTTTGAAAGTTAAATACCAGATTCCAATTATTATTTTTTATTAGTTTGTCAATGTTAGTTAGAAGAAGATGCGAATAACAACAAAGTTCAAAACAAACAATTTCTACTCCTGACGTGTGTTTTGTCTATTGAGGACTCATCAGAAGAGATCTATTCAAAATATTGAAAAAGGCAAACACTAGTGGCTAACATTAAGAACATTGAACAATAAAACCAACAATGTCGAACCAAATTATGATTTACCTATGTCTGGAGCAGGTAGAACCTTCAGGTGAAGACAATTTTGAAATTTAAATGGAATGGATTTATCGCTTTTATGTCTTCTTCAAAGATGATGATGATGTAGCTGGGCGGATGCGATTGGACAAATATTTAGATTCATACAAATATTTTGTGCATAGGATTTCATTTCTTGGTATACATAAGTTGCAATGCATACACTTAAGGGAATTGAAATAAGTCAAAATAGCATTTTTTATACAAATTTATAATTTGAAACACTAAAATAATTAATCTTTAATCAAAAATATTCAAATAAATACAAATGGGGCAACGACAAATACGGTAAACACGAACAAGAATAGAACAGACAAATACAAAACACAAAATCAACGGAGAGGAAATCAACAACGCCAAATCAAGTCGTAACAAGAGTGAATTCATGTGCCTGCTATAGCACACCCGTCGTGTTGCTAATTATCAGTGTTCCGAATCTGGTAAAGGAAGGCAAAACGAATTTCTACGCCAAGCCAACATCTGCACTCCTTTGGGGGATAGAAATCCCAAATTTGTCTATGAGTGCACGGTTTCTTCTGTAAATATTCTTGAGTGTAGACAACACCCTGGAGCAACATAAACCTGTCATGGCAATTTCTGTGACAAACGTGACAATCTGCAAAAGAAATCGATGTAATATTCGCAAGATCTGGAGTAACGAATTAACTGTGATAAAAAGACTTCATAAGTTGTAGTGGACGGAATGTTGCTATACGAAGTGGGAAAACTGACGATTGGAAAATTGAAGTCTTCACGTTTGTCATAGAGCTTTGTTGAAAGTCTTCCTTTGTATTTACGATGAACACGACTGCGTTTCCAATTGTACAGGCATTACAAAAGAAATGATGGGTTGAACCAGGTTTTAATTTGTAAAATGTGCACTGGTAGACATATCTGGGATTTTTATCTCTTAGATGAGTTCAGATGTTGGTTTTTCGTAGAGTTTTGTTTTGTCTTCCTTTACCGGATTTGACACGCCGAATTGGAAAGTGACAACACTACGGTTGCGCTAAAGCAGATAAAAACCGCTTTCTCTTCCGGAGTGTTTGAGTTCACTCCTGTTTCGACTGGAGTTTGCGTTGTTGATTGATATTCCGTTATTTTGTGTTTCCATGATTTACATGTTTTCTGTTTGTGTCCCGTTCTTGTTTGTTTTTTACTGGTTTTGTCTCTATGCTTTCAGACTTCTGACATTCGGATATCACATTTGCACCTCTGCTTCTTTCACTCTTGTTACGAATTGAGGTCGCGTCTGGTTGATTTTGTGTTTTGTGTTTCTTCCTGCTGTTCTTGATCCTGTTTGCCGGTTTCGTCGTTGCCCATTCGGACGTTTGACACTCGAATGCCCTATTGGTGCCTCTTTGCTTCTCTCTGTTATGCATTTGCCTTAATTGTTTTGTCCTTTTTTCTTTGATACATTAGATCGATCATCGCAGCTCGGTAGTTTTGTTGTCATCTTCATATGCAATGAAATAATCAGTGCTATTGTAGTAAAGACAAATACTTTAAAAATCAAAACACTTATTACCATTTTGAACAGTAAATGGTTAAACCCCGAAACTAATGGAACGCTCTAAATCCTACGTTAAAGAATAAAAGAATAAACAAGGCAAAAAGTTAGTCAAAAATATAATCCACAAAGAATTGGCTTGTAACATAAGTTTCAAAAGAAATTATGGTTTATATCAATTTTGTTGCGCAAAACCTTCGTATTTCATTGCTATCTCAGTGCCCTGTAGTACCACAAAACCAAACACTGTTGTGCATCATACATGAGACATAATTTAGGTAAAAACATTGAACATTGAGGTTTAATTTTCAAAGCACATTGGCCATACAGGGTTGTGAGTTTATAATGTTGATAGATACCATCGATATTTAGTAGGTACTATTAGAAAATACGAGTAAACTAATTACCTAGTTTGATTAACTATAATCAATGTAACGTACTTTAAGACCTGTCAAGATTTTGAAAAAAAAATCCATTTAAATCCCTAGGAACAAAATTCATGGTTAACTCAAAATGATTTGATAAAGATCCCGAATAATTCTACACAAAACAAATTTGAGCTTCTAATGAAATTTCAAATTGATTGAGCATCACATACCTGTACCTAAATCATATTTTATTCTTTGTTTCTTGATATGCATTTATTCCTCTGAAGTGAATTTAAAAATGATTATGCATTACAACCACTGATAACGAATGACGTGCCGAATTATTAAGTTTTTAAATGTCAAAGTAATAATGGATTTCTTAAATTGCGTGACAATCTTTAAAAACGATTCATTATGCTAACTGACAGCATGCTATTGAATTAGAACAATATGATTAAGCAATTAGAAATTTCAATGCTATACTGTAAAAAAGAATAAAGCTCAGGAATACAAATGTAATGATCTAGAAAATCATCTTGTAAATAGGACCACCAATTACAATATCTAAAAGAAAGATGTCGAAAATAGGTTATATTGGTAAATAATTACGATTAATCATAAAAGCAGTGACAAGACATCATATGAGGCAGTTCACATACACTGTGAAAACATTGGAACAAATTAAACTGCTTTCTTACTCATAGTCGTTTAAATGAATTATGCACTATCATTACACAGCACTGCCTAAACACTGTTTAGTTTTGATGTTGTATGTACTTTAGATATAATGTTCTTAATATGTACTTGATACTGAATGAAAGCGTTGTGTTGCAAGAATCAATAAGGTACTAATGGGGCAATCCAAAAAAAGCGAACTCAAGTCGTGACAAAAGTGAACTCAGGTGCTCCGGAAAATAAGCGGTTTCTTTCCTGCTATATCACATCCGTTATGGGGGCAATTTTTTATTCAGTGTGTCAAATCCGGTAAAGGAAGACAAAACAAATTTCTACGACAAACTAACATCTGCACTTTGTTTCAGAGATAGAAATCCCATATTTGTCTACGATTGCACGGTGTCTATCGTTAAATTTCTTGAGTGAAGACAGCAACCGTGGAGTAACATAACCCTGGGTCAGCAATTTATGTGTCAAAAGTTTCGAACAAGGAAGCCAAATCAATCACCGAAAATATCGACCATGTGCAGTACTAGGAAAGAAAGCTGATGCTTTAAACAATTTAGAATTTAACATTCGGAAATTTCACTTACAATAATATCTGATATTTAATGGTGAATTCGTTTTAGACAAGTCTGAAGACCAAGTTTTTTATTACTTTCGTGGACTTACGGTCCACCGACAGCGGTTATCGACCCCGTGATTTCAAAATACTACACCAAAACGGGTGTAAAAATGTTAATTTGATTATACCCTATATCAATATTTCAAAGGGTAAACTCTCATCAACAGCATTTGAATCAAAACATTGGAAGATCAAAAACTCAAAAGTATTGAATGAAAAGTACTAACAGACAAAGGGTTTAAAAAAATAAGCCAAATCCACCACCAAGGATATCGACCATGTGCAGAACAAGGAAAGAAATCTGGTTGTTTTTGTAACAATTTAGAAATTAACAATCGGGAATTTCATTAACATAAAGATTTGAATTTAATGGTAAATTCGTGTCAGAAAAGTCTGACGTCAAGGCTTGTGATTACCATCGGAAACCGCTGGTCCACCAGGAGCGGTTATATACCCAGTGATTTTGAATACAAAACCAGAACGGGTGTTAACACAGTTAATTTGGTTATACTGTATATCGATATGTCAAGGAGTAACCTCTCAATATGATTCAAAGAGAAAGGAAAATAAAGCCAAATATTGAAAATCTGTGTTAAAGGCTACTTAACATCATTAAGATATTTTCAATATTTGCTGCATCTTTTTAAATAGTAAATGTTGTGTAAAGTTACGTTCTTAAATCTAAAATTTTATAAGCCCTTGACTACATATACTCTTCAAAAAAAGTTACGCATAGATAGAAAATTCCCCGTAGGTGAAATGCAACCTTCTGTTCTGCAACCGATTTTCACGAAATAAAATCCAGTAGAAAGAAAACAAATTAAGATTCTTTGATTAATTTTGACCAAAATCCTAACTTCAATGGTTTTTAAGGGATTGTGAGTAGAACACGACTAATGTTTTTCACGAAACATTTTGCATTGATGTAAACGGGAAATTGAATCGTAAAATGTACACTTGAGTTCTACTTGCAATATCTTAAAAAGCAGCGATGATACGATTTTACTCAAAATTAAACAAACAGTCTTTATTTTGTTTTCTTTTTACTGGATTTTATTTCGTGAAAATCGGTTGCAGAACAGCTCGGCAATAATGTTTTGAATTTGTTTCGATTTGCATTAAACGTACGGGGAATTTTCTATCTATGCGTAACCTTTTTTACGAGTATATAAACATATTTTGTAGCCTAAATCTAAATACTAAATAATGACGTCAGCTGTTTACAGCTTATTGATTAAACATATCACTGTAGATTCATAATCCAGGGCTTATGGGATTTTCACGGATTTCTTTTGCAGAGCGTGGCGTCTGACACCAACATTATTAACAGAAGATAATGCTACTCCATGGTTTTTTCTTCGTGTAGTTCTCGTGATACCCTTTACTGGTTTTGACGTTGTCCTTTCGGTCTATGACATTTTAATGTCCCATTTTGTTCATCCTTGTTTCTTTCTTTCTCTCAAGAAATTTTACGCAAAACCTCATACTCTTATAGACAAATATGGGATATCAGATAAGTGCAAATGTTATTTTGTCATAGGGTTTTGCTCTGTGTTCATTTATCGGATTTGACACACTAAATTGAAAACAAGCAACGCGACGGATGGGCTATAGTAAGCAGGAACTGTACTCTGCCAGAGCACCCGAGTTCATTTGCTTTGACTTGAGTTCTCGTTTTAATCTATGTTCAGCTGTTTATGTATTTTTAAGTTTTGTGTTTCTTCATGCTATTCTCGTTAATGTTTACTAGTTTTGCCGTTGACCTTTCGAACTTTTGACACTGGAAGTCCCAAATGGTGCCTCTTTTCTTCTTTAATGGGTAAGATTCTCATTTATAATAAAATCATTTTAATTTTATAACTTACAGCCAGTGGTATATTGAAAGATAAATTGAAGCCTAACTATTCATTCTGTGCCTATTATACCTATCTTTTTACCAAGATCTTTTTCAAATAATTTGATAGGTCCTGTGTGGTTTCTTGTTTGTAATGTTGAAATGCATCAATCGAGTATGTCATTGGCCTGCCTGTGTGGGACTTTGCTTTGTTTTACTTCAATGTTTAGAATTTGATTTGAAATAATGTGTATATACCCAATATCCCATCAGTTTATATTGTAAATAACAGTTAAGTTGTTAATATGTTATCTATATATTACAGCCTAAATGAAGAGAAATAACGTTGTCTTGTAATGCTACACCTTGACAAAAATTCCTTAATTACTTCACTTTGAATGCGAATGCTGCTAAGATCGAATGAAATTGCTTAGAGAAATGTTCGATCGAATGTTCATAGTTACCCATGTTAGCACATAAAGAAAAAACATTCGACAGGAACCTCGTTACTATTGAGGTAAAGAAAAAAATAACGAACTAAGCAATAGAATTTCGCAACTTATTCTTCATAGAAACATCTGATATCTATAAAACATATCTTTTATTATCCTATGTTGCTTTAGTGATTTCAGACAAAGCTATGATTCTGAAAATGGGGTTTCTTCTAGATCGATGTGACCAGTGGTGGATTGAAAAATAAATTACATTTGATTCTAAAGTGCAAATGAAAACCATTTCCTTAACAAAACACAATTAACATAAATTCGGTGAAATACAAACATAAGCTTTAATAGAAAATCCTGGCATAGAACAGGGCAATTTAAAATGTGGTGGCAAGGTTAAACTATTTTGGGGCCTAAACTTCCCCCTATTGATAATCAATAACAAAACACACAGTAAATAATCATTTCTTTTTATTTTTATTGTTAAAAACTTCAAGTCAAGATATACGTTTCAAACATTGTACCTTTAATTTCGCTTGTGACTTGTTCAGTTATAAAATCACAGGTGATTCTCGAACAGGAGCATGAGGATTTTTAAACACGATACGCGATAGATATCCCCTTTTTCTTCTTTTACCTTGGATGAAAAACCTCAAAAATGAGCCTCTATTCTCAACTCAACCTCTAATCATCAAGAATTTATAACTAAATAGGGATTGTCGATCTCAAATGATTAAGTTCCACAGGAATGGTTGGTCAAACTCTAACCCCAAACTAGGTCTGAAAGTGTTTAAATTTTGTCTTCAATTGCGAGGTTTGCACCTTTAATAGTTACACAAAACACTATATGGTTGTTAAAACAATGGAAAGAATTAACTTGTTATCTCAATGTAGAAGACAGCTAACAACAATTTTAACACGAATAATTTATCTAAAAACAAATTATTGCTTTTAAACAATGGCGGATATTGATTAACAACATTTGAGATCTCCATTGAAAAAAAACTGTGTGTATTTCAAAATGAAAGTCGTCTTTTCATCAAATATATTTTCAATTAAATTACCGGCCGAGCCAAATTCATTCACGTTGCAAATGCAAAAAAATGAGGTAAACCGTAGCCATTTTGTTGACTATGAAGGATAATCTCATGTCAATCATACTGAACAATGTTGACAGTCATGAAGACATCAATATTGTTTAAAGTGAGATTAGATAATCATATTTCCTTCATTTTCTTGTTCTTTCTGCGTTGTTGAAGACAGTCAGTCTTAATAAAATAGGAACGCAAGTTTTAGAGAGGACACAGTTTGCACCCTTTTAAATGTAAAAAAAATATTCAACGATCTTAACAAAATACACAAGCTTAAGTGCCGTCAAGGAATTCAAACGCAAAAATACAAGTTCGGAAAGTGGACACATTCCCGATAATGGTCTGACATTTTTTGGTTTTCATTAAAGTATATTTAATTGTACTGTTGCCTCATCTGCATTTTCATGTTTTTGTTAAATCTATTATATTATTGTTCCATTTTGAGATTTTTTAACGACTTTTGAAAACACAAATTTAAAACGAAAATGTTACAAATTTAATATAATCAATATTTGTACTCATAAAACTTTGCACTCCAATTCGAAATAATTTGTTCCCAAATTTCTGCTTACCAAAAAATCCTAAAAATACATCTATTGAGCTGAACGTTCTACTGAACGCCAGGAAGGTGATGCAGATAATTTAAAGGTAAAAACATGTTTTATTCCAGTTTACGCTATTGTAAACAAACCAATTGTCATATTCTGGATGTTTTGTAACAAAAATAAGGCAATTCGAATTATGAATTATTTTTGGAATTTGTTTCAATTACTTTTAAGATGCTAATCAACGGCATCACTCATTCGCAGTTCACCCTCATTATATCATGGGGACTTAAGTACCCGGTTTTATTATTCAACTATAAGCCATCTTTCCATTTTTTTTTGTGCACCAACATTCCATCCACTCTTGCTTATGAAGTCTTCGTATCACATTTACTCCAGAGCTTTCGGGAATAAGATCAACTTCCTTGGCAGAGCTTCACGTTTGACACAGAAATTGCTAACACTGGGTTATGTTGCTCCATGGTTGTTGTTTTCAATTTTATGGAAGACACAGTGCACTCGTAGACAAATATGGGATTTATATCTCTCAAATGAGTGCAGAAGTTGGTTTGTCGTAGAAATGTCTTCTTTTAATGGATTTGGCAGACTGAATTGGAAATTAGCAACACGACGGATTTTCTATAGCAAGCAGCAATCGATTACTTCTACAGGAGTACCTGAGTTAACACATGTTACGACTTGAGTTCGCGTTGTTGATTTCTGTTCGGTTGATTTAGTGATTTGTGTTTCTTTGTGCTGTTTTTGTTCGTAATTGCTGGTTTTGTTGTTGTCTTGAACGTGACCAAAGGTCACTGCTCGTCGTCTTACATTGGCCTAAGACTGCAAATACCATGCATAAAGTTCAAAACTAATCCAAAATTTATCAACAAAAGACCCATTTCTAGACATAGAACAAATAACAGATAGCTGACATGGGCAAACAAAAGCTTTAACAGAGATTCCTGGCTTATATGAAGTGTATCGGGTTGGTACTATTTTTTTTAGCCAAACCTTTTTCCATATTGCTAATTTTGCGCAAAGTACACTATAAAACGTTCAATTCCTCAAGAGAGAACTTGAGATAATACCAAAATGCAAGAACAACGAAACGTAGAGGAACTATCTTGATAATACTAGCAGTTACTGACAGCTAGCTAAGAAGCATTTATCTCGACTGGTGTAATAAAAAACAAACATATCGGTTCTGAATCCGACACAACGCTTCCAACAACTATAGATTTATATCAACGTACAAAACCGACCCATTTGATCTCTTTAGTGCTTGAAAAACAATACAATAGTTAAATATCAATATATTACCGTTATTAAGTTACTATCAAATTATCAATATTTCTACATTGTACCAAAAACACCAATTTTTTTTTAACTTTAACTTCCAACTCGTATCCCTTTTCAATAACTTACTTAGCCAACTTAGCAAGTCTAGATGATTGTTTTTGAATTTTTGTGCCTTATTAACAACATTTCCATAAGTTGTTATATATTACTCTTGAAACTTTAGAACATATGTAGTCACTTTTGGATTTATCAAAGCACCATTTAACTAAATATTCATGAGGTAGTTTTGTATAAAAAAAAGAAAAATCAAATCCGTCAACAGTCTGGAAAGAATTTTCAAATGACCAAAGTTTGCCCAAAACATTGAGATAATATTTTCAAGTCTATTTAATTTGCATATGGATCCAGTTAATTATATCGAATAGTGCTTTAAGACAAGAGTTAATGCACTAAAGGTGAGCCTCATCACGACAGCTTCTTTATTATCATGTTTTTTCAAGAAAAAGCTACAATAATCACTTGACCAAATACGTTACGGAGGCGTGTCTGCTTTGTAAACTAGGCATATTATCATTAATGTTTTTCTTAACTTTGAACCATTCGCGCGTCTATTAAAATCAGTCACTAGACCAGTCACAAGTGAACTTAAAGTTAAGTTTGTGTCTACTTTTGAAGATAACTTGCCGTTGATGTTATGTGTGCACGCCTATGTAAATCAGACCTTGTTCTGACAATGTCACAAATTGATTTGATTTACTGTAAATGTAGTAATTTTCGCTGTGTACTTTTTTTATATTTCACGGTTGCAAAGGGATAGCGAAAAAATGTTAATTATTCTTTGGTCTTTTTTATTTGACATTGGTATTGATCCTCTAAGTTCTGTAATTTAAGTTATTACCTTTATTTTCTAGTAAATAATGGTTAATAATACAGCTTTCATCTGTAAAATAAAATGAAAAACATTAAAAACTATACAACATATTATCTTCATGATCTGATACGAAGAAATTCGATGTTGTGATTTTTTTGTAAATAGGTAATATTATGTACTTCTATATTACAACTCAAGTTACTTAGTTTGTTTGGTAGTTTTCTATATAACTTGGATTAAAAAGTCTCTTTCTTCTAGATACGAAATAAAGCCAACGTTTTGCACAAGAAATTGCAAAGCAATGTTTATTGAAAATATAATACATCAGCTGTCTACAATAAATCCCCTCACATGTATTAGGTGATTCTTATTAAGAATTTAATCACTGGTAGACTGGCACATTTCAAAAGATATAACGTCTTGCCCTGACTTAGCTCTAATCTATTGAGTAATTTAATCTAAAATGGTATGCCACATTGCAGACGCTGTTTCACTGTTAAGATATTAGAAAACTAATGCTACAGAAACGAGTTATCTTTTTAGCAAACTAATTTCAGATAACGCAGATAAATTTGTTGGATTGGTCGATTTGTCAAGTCTAAAACATGTTTTATTCAATTACAAATCCTGCTGATATAACACACAAATGTCATAAGGGTAGTGAATATAGGTGAATCAAATCAAACGTGTGGTGTAAAGTATTCTGCTTCAGTGATCTGTAACATAAAAAAACCATCAAAATTACCGCACAAACGATGTCATATCATTTTTAATCTGTGATAATAGAAAACAAAATAATCTTTACCCTTTCACAAATAACACTCTGGTCTTCATCGTGATATCTGTTCTTGTCGATGACAGTGACTTCATGTTAAACCATTATACAAAATGTATTCTTTAGTCATACTTTAAAAAAAGGATTTAGAATTTTGATCATTGACATTTTTTGTAAAAATTAGCATTCAAGATAATCGTTCGTGTTACTTTCCAACCCAGCAGTTTTTGATAAAGAACAGTTTTGAAACTTCCACAGAATAAGAACAAGAACAAACTGTTGTTGACGAATGAAGTAAATCGAAGTGGGTTCGTCAACACTTCGTTTGCATTTTCAACCAGACATATCCATTTTTAAATAGGTAAATGAAAAACATATTTTCAATATATTTCACCGCAATTGCAAATTGAAATTCCTGGTTTCCTGGACAGGCACATATAAATTGGTGTGGATGTTCAACCTATGAGCTTAACCTTGCTACCTCTTAGTAGTTAAAGACACAGCAATAAAATAGAGAACATATCGTAAAAATCAAATCCATTTACTGAGCTGAGCTCGTTTAGAATGGACTTTGGATAGGATGATTACACATAAAGAGACTTATAACTTACAAGGGCTCCATTGCTGTTACTGGCAGATAGATTGATTGATGTAAAATAATATCGATTCTTAATCGAACAAAAAACTCCAAGCAGTAAATTATTTCAGCGATACACCATATCCTCACACAAAAACGACATACATGATCGCTGTCATGATTTAAAAGTTAAACAAAAACATTTTACTCCTGCTAATTTTTAGATATAATTTCAAATGAATTTTCATTCCCAGGCGATTGTAGCTGAATATGTTGTCGTTTCGCAGACACTTTGATGTCAACTTTATTAAACCGCCATATAATTTTATGCTAAAATATAAAATTTTACTAAAGTTTCATATATTTAACATAAGAAATTTGCAAATGTGATCTATATTTATACGCAAACAAATTTTCTTTATAATCTCTTAACTTTGTGAACCTTATTCTTTAAGGCAGCAATATGTATTATAAAACTTTTCAACTTAAAATCATACCATTTATGTGTCAAATCTGATGAAAAAAGTTGTTTCGCAAGCATTTTCTTGTCAATTTTATTAAACCGCCGTATAATGTATGCTCAAATATAAGATTTTACTAAAGTTTCATATATTTTACATCAGAAATTTGAAAATGTCATTTATATTCCTTTGCGAACAAATTTTCTTCATAAATCTCTTAACTTTATGAACCTTAATCTTTATGTCATCAATATGTAGTTATGCAACTTTTAAACTTATCATAGGATTTATATGGAAAACCTGATGAAAAAAGTTATTTCGCAAACAATTGGGTGTCAATTTTTTTAAACAGTCATAGAGTTTTATGCTCAATGATAAGATTTTACTAAATATTTATATATTTTACATAGGAAATTTTCAAATGTGATCTATATTCCTATGCGATCAAATTTAACCAAAAAATAATAAAATAAAAGTTACTAGATTATTGATATCTCCTAAATTTTTGTTGTTAATGTATATGTTACAATTTGTTGAAATAATTGTTCTAAGCAAAACCCTTTTACCAAGGAATTATTCCTTGCTTTTACATTTTAAATATTTTTTTTTCAGCACAGTTTCTGTTTTTGTATTTAAAAATCAGAATAAATAAAATAAAATTATTTTACTATTATTTTTATAGAGCTTTGCCTATTTAGTTTAAAGGAAGTATTTTGTAAACAATTATTAAAGCATTAAATTAATAATATATACATATTTAAATAGAAATGTACGTCTTAATAGCAAAATTTATTTAAAACAAATTAAATTAACGCCGTGACTGCATGGTTTGTGTTGCGTTATACATGTTATAAACGTATAGGTAAAAACGATAACTTCATTTTACCGAAGAGTTTTCTAATTATACAGATCGATCGTATCAGTAAAAAAAAAACCTATGGTATCCGTCAACCGTCCAATCCGTCATTAATCAGTCAACAACCAGTCACCAATCATTCACCAATCCGTCATCAATCAGTCATCAATCCGGTCCAAACGCGTCATCAATCCGTCACCGATCAGTCATCAATCCGTCGAAGTGTTGTATTGATCGGTTCAACTACTGTACATCATCTAGGCCATTAGTGTTACGAGATCATAGTTCAGATGTTAAGGTTTTTACACTTTACACCTGTTTTTTTTCTTGTAGTTTTAACAGTATACAGATTAAAAAGTATTCCCAAAATTCTGAAAAATTCTGTATTGGTGAAATCGTGGTGTTGCAACTTATTGAAATTTATATTAGTGGTAAAAATTATCGGCATTTTATCTACAAAGACCTCTTTTAGTTTCAATATTATGAAATAGAAATACCAATACCCGAAATAAAAAACGGTTAATTTGGCTATTGTGTATATTAATATTCCAAAGAGTAACCTCTCATCAGCAGCATTTAAATCCAAATTAAGGGAAAAAAATGTTATATCATATGGTTTATATAACTCTTGTTGCCGTTTATATCACGGTCAAACAACTGAGGAAAATAAAATAATTACCATGGCCATTTGTCAAGGCGAAACACTGATCTCAGTGGTTGTTCAATTGGGATACTAACTTCAAAGTCATTAGCTGTTTTATTGCTTAACTATGGCATTGGTCTAATCAATGACTGGAAAAAGTATAAAACAAACAGCATATTTATGTTAAAAATAACTCGTTTGAACCTGGCCATATTGTCCTTGATGAAACAAATTTATGCTTGAAAGAACTGCATCAGATTCAACTTCTTAACAATTTTGTTTTCTGAAACTTGTAGATACAATGTGTCATCAAACATATATTAACAAAGGACTATTCTATGTATTCATTTGATTGATAAATAACAACCTTCTTCTTTTCGAAAGAAAAGTCTTTTCTTTTTTCATGTTAACAGTTGCCATCATTCACTGAAATTATAAGCAAATTGACCGAGACTTATTGCTATTTAGGTAGGCGCTTTATCCGACGGAAATTCTCTACAGTACACCAAGAGACTTTCCATGACTGGTGACTGCCAAAGAAACCTCATACCTTTGTTTGTGAGGATTTAATTTTAACAGTAATTTGCCTGGTAAGGGGTCGTAAAACTCCAAGAAGCTTAGCTTTTCTTGATTAACTATTTACATGTACAGGATATGAACTGCATTATTGCAACATGTTAATGTAATGAGGGGAAACCATCGATTGGATTAAAGGTCGTAAATCTTACCCAGCACAGCAGTTATATTGCATATTACAGGTCTGATTTATCATCTCAGTGGTAGTCAGCCCAAAGCGTTCAGTTTAACAGTATAGAAACTACAACAACATCATTTATTGCACAGTCATGTTGTTAGCAGCTAAAAACTTACACATAAAAAATATTGCATGGACATGAAATATATTACATGTTAGTAGCAGGCAAGTTAAATGTATTTGAAAAAAAACCCAGACTTTTTAAAGTATTAAATTAATTGGTTGTACTAACAAACCCTACTAAAAATTTCAAAACAAATATAACCTGGTAATAAATAAACACATCTCTTTGTAAAACTGTATGACTATGCCACATCCAAATTAATACATTAGTAATATACTTTTATACTAATATTTTATTTTATTTCAATCATAATCTTTGCATTGATAAAGAAAACAGGAACAGAGTGTCGACACTCTTAATTTTTTTTTTGTGATAGAGTATTAATACTCCATATATTTAGAAATAGATGGAGTATTATTACTCTATGTATAGCCTGGGAAAGTGAAAGTATTAATACTCTATGTTTCGGAGAAACGAGATAGAGTATTAATACTCTATGTCTTATGAAAATATAAAAGTTGAAAGATAGAGCATTAATACTCTGTGTATTGAAAACAAATATAATATAAACATAAAATATCACAATTTTTAGCAAAAAGCTATAAAAAGGACACTGTAGAATTTCCTTTTTTATTTTGGAATGCATTGTATATTACAGTGATCAGCTATTGAGAGTCTATGAATGCAATGTTTCACACGTTGTTGATTTCGCGATAGATTTATTATTTTTTTTTTCAGCTGTGAAAAAAAAATACTGTAAATTGCAATATATTCAAGAAGCAAAAATGCACCAATAGTTTGAGAGTCAAAAATCCAGAAAGGGCAACGAAAAAAAAAACCGTAAACATAAACGAGAACAGAACGAAAAAAAACATAAAACACAAAAACACAAACACAACTGAACAAAAATAAAGAAAGGGAAAAATCAAGTCAAATTTGAGAATGAAATTTGAGAATGTAACCGTTTCCGAATGTCTTCTTAATCTCTACTTTAAATTGATAAAGATTCTCCTCTGAAAAATACGATAAAATAATAATGTTTCATTCTAAACTACAATATTTTGTGAACCTAAGACATCTCTAATGAGAACATTTTTCAAATTTGTATCTAATTTAATTCTAGACCTAAACCAATGTTACTTATTCTGACGTAATACAAATCCTACTTTGTTCAATAAATGCCAAAACGTTAATGGCATCATTAAAAGGATAAGACTGAATTAATACTAGTTATGACATTAGTGTTCAATTATAGAAATTCATACAAATAAAGGTGTTAACAAAATTACCGAACATGGATGACTATACTCAATGTCCAAATTAACAAACAAAATATGAAAGAAATATCGGAATTAAATGAATATTGCTCTGGTCTTGATTTGGTGCAAACATTTAAAAAAATGATTTTAAATTGAAGCCTTCAATAAAATGGTTATAAGTATAACTAAAAATTAAAATATTTTTAAAGATATTTGAAGCTTGTGTAATTTATCATAACAGTTCTGTATGATGTAATAATAAATAAGTACAGCTATAGGGATGGGAAAATTGTTGACATCTTTTAAGTGGTAAATATTACAGGATTCTGAAAATATGGAAGACATCTCAAATCATGATCAGCAGACATCTTGAATCCTATACTTAGGTTTAACGGTTCATCAACTGAGAAAAGATAGCATATTATCATTTTTACAATCATGTAAAAGATAATATTGAATAAGTCAACGACATGATAACATTTTAGAATAAATTATCAGGAAAATAACATATTATGGGTAAAAATTATGAATTTTATAACCATCATAAACTAGGAAGATAAATGGGAGAGATTAACTGAAAAGAGAGAATCTTAGTTTTAAAGATGGCTACAAATAAAGGTGATTATTTCGAAATTGTATGAAGACAAAACAAACACATCAACAATACAACCATAACACGTAATAGATGTCGCGAACTGTATTCACGATATTATAAATGAACAATTGTAAATGTTTTTACTTGTGATTATGTAATTTGATAATTGTTATATAATTTGTTTAGATTAAGGAAGTTATGGTTTATTCTAGAAATTAGTTGATTGTTGTCTTTATTTATCTTTTTTATTTACCTGGACGTTTCTGGAATTTACCTGTTACTATTTATAGCCAAAAGTTTATTTTTAAGTTAAGAAAGATTTAGATAATTATAGAAACTACTTGAAAAAGAACTTTCTACAACAGTCTTTATAAAATGGTATATAAGGCTTGATTGAAACATTCAGAGGATACATTTAAGTTTAAGTTAAGTTTTGTAAATACAGTGTTAGCAGTTATCCAATGTGGTATTGTTGAAGTGAGAGTAGCTGTACATATTGTAAATAGAAGTTTGCAGTTAATAAAAGTTAGAAACCAGATTCCGTGTTAGTTTGATTTCGCCACAATAGAAAGGTGTGAACTCGATATTTAAAGTTATAAAACAGTTCCTGCTTGATACAAAGTTTCCGTTTTAAATGCATAAATTCATCCGATTATGCAATATTGTATAAATATTGCATCATCTGTACTCAAATGAAAGATCGAAATCCCTACGATCATAGCATGTTTCAAGCCACTTTTTAAGGACAAATGACATTTAAAAAATCAAGCTTTCGAGTTTTGTTATTACTCTTGATTTTTTTAATACATCACGCTAATTTGTATTTCAATAGTATGTCACCGAAATTAAGAAAACATTATTTTGTTTGTTTATGCGTTACATCGGGTTGTTTCTGATATCTCCTTGTAATTATTGACCTGAGCTGTCAAACTTTACATTCTATATGGTTTGGTCTTTATGTTTGATTTCCGTTTTATTTCGTGTTAGTTTTGTATTGAAACTATCCTAGGTACTATAACTCAAAACAGGCAATGAGAGACGCTACAATATACATTTTATTATGGTAGCATGCCATTTTCGTGCATTTTGTTTCAGTTGAAAAAAAACAACTCAAATCTAAAAGAGATAACTGCATCAAATCTATTCAAACTAAGGGAAAAATGTTTAACGTTAGACTTACCTCTAATGATACAATATATTTAAAAAATTACAAAAGAACATGTTAATATAGACTCTTAATCTGAGAAATGCATCATATAATGCCGTCTGA
Source organism: Arcuatula senhousia (assembly GCA_963971305.1). Taxonomy (NCBI): domain Eukaryota; kingdom Metazoa; phylum Mollusca; class Bivalvia; order Mytilida; family Mytilidae; genus Arcuatula; species Arcuatula senhousia. The sequence continues at coordinate 37,101 of CAXARO010001450.1, forward strand.
TTAAATATAATGAAATAACAATTGTACCACTTGTAAGAGAGAGATTATTTTTTTTAATCAGCGTGTCTGTCAAGTTGACAATATTTAGAAACAGATTTTTCGATTTCTACTTCTGTAATTAGTTTAAAATTTAGTAACACAATGGCTTCTTTGGCCAACTTAGACATTTTAATATAAACAAATCGGAAACTGTTTTGTTGGCTTAAGATGGCGAATACAAAGATGCTACTTATTTTACCATTATGGATTGTCATATAACTTGTTTCAATCTTAGTTATTACGTAATAATTGTGCATTAAGACATAAACTTGTCATTCAATATCCTGAAAGTTGTTTCATTCATAAACAAAATTTCTGACATTTCAATATAATAATGATTTATTAGCCAAATTGCATCCTAGTACACTATGGATCACAAATCATAAGTATCAACATCTAACGTCCTCCTACACTTATGTACAAATTGGATCTATGGCTAAACTGAGTTTCTGTTGAATTTCTTGTTCATTGGTGTTGAAATCAGTTTTTTTGTTATAAGTTAAGCACCAACTATTAGATTATTTCGAACATAAGATGCACAAGCTTACTCGCCATAACGGTATAATTGATTATGTTTAATATCCATTTTTCAACGAAAAGGTTTTCATCTTATAAGCACCCGTCCCAAAAATTATCGAACAGTCAAATTCAGCACCGATGCAATCAACCATGTTCAGTACTCGGGAAAAACTGATATTTAGAAATTTGAAATAAAAAACAAAACAAAGGTTGACCCAGTGGCTTCATAATATATAATACAAAAGTTGGTATATATACACGGATTGTAGCTGTTTCTTTGAAACCCACATTTTAAACCAAACTATAACAACCGTGTTGTGTTGAATGTTACTATTGGTTTCGAAATGCCTCTACTAAATTAGGATTATTGCGGTCTATAATATTTCCAGTAATTTTTCCATGTTTTGTCTTTGCTCTTGGACATTGAGATTGATCCTTCAATTTCGGCAATTTTGTTATTCCGTTTTTAACATGTCAATTACACCAATACAAAACTCACAATCAAAATCCGTCAAAAGTTAGAAATCTTTTGATTGTCCCTGAGAACATGGTGTCATTTTTGCGTCAGACGTAATGGATAAGTAGGAAAATACCCTCAATAGATAGGCAAAGGGGCATCTATGGGTAATTTAAATATGAAAAGTCCGAAAGGGAAACGACAAAACCAGTAATATTGAACGAGAACAACACTGTGCAACACAAAGCATAGAAACACAAAAAAGTCCTGCAATAATGAACTTGTGAATTTGAGCACTGTTCACACAGCCAATTTTCAAACTCCATCATTGTGTATTATCAACAAAATTATTTTACTTTAATTACATCAGCAGACCTAATATTTAAATTGCAGTAATTTTTTTAAACGCAATTATAATGAACAAAAATATCTTGATATATCCTGATTTAAATTTTTGTTTTTCAATTGTGAACAAATTAAATTTAGTTTACTTTTTGTTTTTATTAGGTAACACTGGTCTTGTTTGCATTTTTCATTTCAACGTAAAGTAGAATATACCACCGATGTTTAATTTCCGAAAAAAATCATAAAAATGAGAGATCATATACCTTTACAAATACGTATTGCAGGTTTATAATTGTATTTGTAATTTCTAAAAGATGATGCATACGATATGTAAAAGTTGGGCACAGTTTGATGTAAAGGTATACAACACAAATAATGAAAGCTTCATAAAAAATAGTCAGGTGTCAGTAAACTACAAATGACGTTCTATTAACACTGCTAAAACACGTAAATACTCTTTTATTTATGTGATTAAGTGGGACATTCATCGAATCTTTTTTGGTGCTTTCCTTGTAATATAACCGGCTTCATTTGAATAAATACGCAGCAATTTAAATCGTGATAAAAGTTCCTTTCAAACATGCTTTCTTTTATTTAACATTCATGTTGCCAGTTTTAAGAGTTGTGAGAAAAATGACTATAAAGATGCGTAAATGATCATACTTAACTTGAAGATTATACAACACTTTCAAATTGCTGGATGTTAGGAAATTGATATGTTGCAAATAAATTGTAATTAAACTATTGTATTGTTTAGTTTATGTGATTTTACGTCTTTTGGAACCTTATATTTCCATTAATTCAACATGTTAAAATATGCTACATAATCGTTCAATTATTGCATTGTATTGAAATCAGTCCTTATTGTAGATCTATCAGATTGTGGGGAATAAGAAAATACAATATGAAGACGGTAAAAAAACGGTAAATTTGGTAAAGTTGTTTATCGATTTTTCAACCTCTTATCATTAGCAATTGAATCAAAATATCCGAAGGTCCATCACCAAACAAATTGAATGAAAAGTACTAAAAACCAAAAGGTTTGATCAAGGCACAGAGAATATCGACCATGTGCAGTACAAGGAAAGCAAATATCGTTCGTAAAAAAAATCAAAGGTATTTCTTGTTCTAAAAGGCTATACTGACTAACAAAAGTACTTGCTCAAATCAATATACAATTTCCTTTGTTTTCATCTTCACCACCCTGGCAAAATGTATGGACTATAAAAACAAACGTTTCAGAAATTTAACAGGTAAAAGGCATTATTAGTATGATAAATGGTGTTGCGTACAGCTCTGTAAAGTAATTGGTATAATATAGAATGGATCTGGTGAGCTGCAAAGTTAGAAGGGGTGTCCGTGTGCCAACTGTGATGCAAATCATCTTTATAAAGCCGTTTAAAAGCATTATTAGTAAGTTAACTCTACAGGTGCATTTTATAGTTTCAAATTTCAATTATTGATACACAATTCTATTTTTCAACTAAATAAAAATAATTATGTAATAAAAAAAAAGGATTAAAGAGTAGAAAAAGGCTATGCAATATCAAAAAAGTATGTTTACAATTCATTTCTTAAAAGTATCAATCAGTAAGCTTGTTAAGATAAAAAAAACATGTTTATCAGCCTACAAGTTCCATTTCAGACATGAATATAGAAAAAATCAATATAAAGCTTTATTAACAGAAAAAAATGAAGAGTAAAGTTATTAAAGTATTAGTAACAATCTGACAAAGAATTCTTTAGATTTTTTAACTGTGCTTAAATAATAAAAGCATCTTTAAAGAAGAAAAGTAGAAAGAAAGAAGGTACATAATACAGTACTCGTATGGTAAAAGCTTCCCTCTCTCTCTCCGTTTACCATTATACCATATATTATCCCCATATAATTTATACTATCCCCATCCCCATACACTATTTACCATCCCCATCCCCATTTATCATTCCATTCTCCATGCATCATATATTATAAATAAATATATATTATCCCCATTACCAAAATACAATGGTTTATTATCGACAAACTTATCTATTTTATTTTTTATCATTCTTAATTAGATATGTATTTATGAAACATTTTATAATGAAATATTCAGATATAAATGTTATTAAAGAGTTTTATTCATTAATTTTAGAATTATTTATAATACAAAAAAATAATGACAGACATTTTCTAAGAGATCTTGAGCCGTACTTTAAAATAACATAATTGTACGTCATTTAATTTGAACCTAAAACTTTAACGTATTGATTTAATTATATATTTATTTATAAAACAACTTACAATGGAATTAAATGATTATTATTATTTATTTATTTAATATTTGATTTAAAGACCTGTATTGCATTTATTCAAGAATGATTTATAAAACATAAACATTATATAGGCAATTTTCATTGCGATCTTGAGCCGTAGATTGGGAAGCTTTACCATACAGGAACTGTATGATCTTAAAGGTATTCATAAAATTTAGAGGTAATAATCTTTGTCTGATTTTAACTATTTGATAGTTAAGTTAATATTTAAAAGTGTTTTTGTTTTTGTTGAGCAATGGAGGTTAAGGATTGCTTCATAATTATATAGGCAAAGAGAGACAATCCAAGACAATAATATATATATCCATGTTAATTGCTTTAAATGCAAACTTTCGAATGAATCGCATTAAGATGTATCACTAGAAATTCTATTCCTAACTTCTTCCCTGTTCTTATCTATTTATTAATCTTGGGACCCGCTTGACTACAACGACTACTTGAGAATATATGTAGCTACTTTCTTAGGGAAATCTTTACTATCTTACTGTGGGCAGATAAGTCTTCATAATAAGTCTAAATCAAGTTTGCATCATAATTGGCTGTAGGACCACTGATAATTTATGTATTCATCAAAACTAATTTATAGATATATTGGTAAACTTCAAAAATAAATAATATGTGTTTTGTTGACTTTAAAAAGGTTTTTGACTGGGCTGTAGGAAGGCATCTCAAAAACAAAAAGACTAAAAACAAGATGAGAGAAACATTTCTGTAACTTATCATATATTTGTATTTCAATAGTTAGTTCTCCTTAAAATATAATGCTTTATTTTCAAAGCCATCTTTGGACTAAGAGACGTCTTAGCATCCCCTTAAACCTCTTCTTAGTCACAATTCAAATTTGTGAACGTTTCTTACATCACAAATTGACTAAAAACCATTGGAAAGCGAACCAGAAGTCTGGTAAGTTGTGCTTTTACTGGTCTAGTTTGGTTTGAGTTAGTCTTAGTCTGCTCCCAAAAAGCAAAGTTTGCCCTAGGTCTGGTTCACTCCAGGTTCGGTCTACTCTAGGTTTGGTTTACTCTGTTCTCAGAACCGACCATTTCTTAAGTTGACTAGCTTATACTAGACCAGATATAGGCCGCTCAAGGTCTTGTCCACTCCTGGTTTACTTTTGAAAACACAGCAAACCTTAACCTAGAGCTGGTCCGCTCTAACTTAACCAGACTTTCGGAACAAACCAGACAAGTGGACCTAAGTCTGCTTCTTTGTTTGGTAAGGAAAACAAGACTAGACCAGAAAAGTGGACAACTGGTCCACTTAAAATTCACCTTTGTACGGGTTAGGCTTTGGTCTCATCTGTATATGAGATGGAGAAAATATGGGTTGCAATAAGACCCTTTTACAGCCCACTGCGAAATTCAAAATTATAATTAAGTAAATTCTATCACAAAATGTCTTGTTGGAAAGGTTGATATGTCTATTTTTACTAACAAAACGTCTGTAGTTGAAAAGCATATTTTTCTTTAAGTAAAAGGGGCTTGAAATGAACCACAGCAAATGCTTTAAACATTGTGCCTATGTTAAACTGGCGCAAATGAGAGAAATATATCCTTCCCGGAAGTATAGCCTTGCACGCGGAACCAGCTTCGTGTTTTATTAAAAAAGTTGTATTACTTAAACACATCTTTTTTAAAGTTTTAAGCTGGTTCCGGGTTGAAGGCGTACTGAACATTTAAAAATACTTTTATTTTGAAGCTGTAATCAGTAGTTAAAAAATGTCCGAAATATCTCCGATTTCTTCGTTTTCCTTAAGATTAGCGGCTATTTCAATTTAAAAATTGTTGTTCAAAGTAATGTATATATATATATGACGAACCTTTTATAGAATTATAAACACTGGCTTCAAAGTATATTAGCACAAAATTTTGATTTATTGAAGCCCTACCTTGAAATTTTCTTAAAATCAAGACGAAATTGTCATTCAAAATGGTTCAGTTATGAACCCGATTTTCGAAACTAAGTTCGTGAAAAAGTATTTAAAAGTAGTCTATTACAACAATTCAATATTTTTGCTACAAAATAATATATAAAGTAACAGGCTTTTAAATATTTTTTTTTTATTTTTCGTCTATAGATGGACCAAAATAGGGCCTTATCGCAACCCTTCCTTACCAAATCGAGCATTGTTAAATGAAAGGACATTATCAATATAACGAAACGGTTAAAAGAGAGAGCTAGTATACGATCTTTTATGTGTAGAAGTTGTTTTAAATGAATGAAGAAACAAATCAGCAAGCAAAGGTACACAATAAGTGCCCATTGGAATCCCTATTGTTCGCTGAAAAACTTGTCCACTAAACTGAATAAATATGTTGTCGAGGCTCATTCAAATTTCTTGACGTTGTTGCAAGACGAAATTGATTTAAAATTGAGGATCTCCATCGGTTTTTACGCATGTTTCAGGATCCATATTTGATCGATACCAATTACAACAATCTAAATGTTTCTTGGGGACAGATTTTATCTCCGTCGTAATTGAAGCTACAGAACTGAAAGATGTTTAGTGATACATTTCGATGGTCTGTGCTGTTTGTTTGGATAACAAAATTTAGTAATCCAATACAGGATGAAATGTCATTTTTCTCAACACCAACATAGCCCTCGGAAGGAACCTAACAACGAACAGATTTTGTTATTTCCAATGCTTGCCTCCTTACACAGTGTTGCAGCGTACATGTGGTGTTATTGCTGGTACAACCAACTACTAATTCAACTGTCAAGCTGTCAATATTTTAGTATAAGTATTACTTGCCCACAAAAAGGACATGTGTTGTTAAAACGAGATACTGTTTTAGTGCTCATTGAGCCATTCAAAGAATTGACTCCTTTTAATATCAATGACCTCACAGCTTCAATAAACTCTGACAAAAAGTCGTTTTTTATTCTCCTTTTCTGTCTTGACTCATTTTCTGGTCTTCAAGTAAATCCATCATTGTTTTAGAATACAGTTTCAGTTGATACGTTTAGATTGCCAATATTTTTGTCCTTTAGCCAAAAAATTGCGAAATAAGTGATTTTTAACGATGTTCAAGTAACTAGTGATAACTTGACCAGAGGGACTTTAATTCAATGGGGACTTTTCGCAAGAACAGTCTGGAGGTTGTGCTCTGAGGTCATTGATTTGGAAATACCGCAACACCTCTGTATAGCTGAAAACCTTGGGTGCAATAGTGGAAGTATCGAAAAAAGAGATGATCGGAATAATTTTATCTGCAATAAGGAGTGAATTTCAAGGAAATATGGATGAATTTATGCCAGACTTATGATGTAGATTACTTCCTTAGTAAATGGCATCTTTCACTTTGTTTAAAAAATGCAATGAAAGAAAAGAACGGTAGTCTACTTTTTTCTAGTGGACCCCCGACAGTTTTCAATAAGTGGTCGTAACTGATATCAAGACCAATCGCTGCCAGAACATACAAAATATCTCCTGATAGCCTATTAGGATATTTTGGAATAAACTTCCATTAAATCAATGATTGAAGAAAACAACATTTTCGACAAAACCGACTGAATACATTTGACTACGTTTGGAATCAATATTTATGTAAAAATATAGGTACTATCATACAGTGGTCGAAAACAACAACGTGCTTTTTAATTTGTTTACATTACTTTTGTATTTTGCAAATTTCTCTTCTACAAACCTTGAACTACGGATGGGTCCAGACATAACCTGTATAAAAGTTAACATTAGGCAGCCATTTAGGTTGCTTTTCTTGTTAACTTGAGTTAACCATGGTCCACTATCTAGTTAACTAAATTTAACTTTAGCCTTGGCAAAGCAGTCTACATTCAAGACAGCTCTGGACTGATCTAGTCCATGAAAAGGACAGCTTAAGGCAGTCAAAAGTTGAATTCGGGTCAAAGCAGTCAAAAGTTAGCTTTAGGAGACTTTAGGTTGCTAGCAGACCAAAGTTCAGTTCAGGTCGGAGCAGTCCAAGGTTAACCTTAGGGAACTTTAGGTCGCTATCAGACTAAAAATATTCCAAATAAAAATATACGCAAATCAAAATAATATTCCTTAAATAAATAAATAATGTAAATAGACAAATATTTAAAGATACAATTTTATTTCTTAAAAATAGACTACTACTTTTAAAACAAAAGAATAATATACATAGATAATTTAAATTGATAAACATTTCAACAAACAGATAGTCTTTAAAAATGTTTTTTGTTGCAATAGTTGTTGAAAAAATATAGTATGAAAAACAGTTTGCTAAACACCATGTCGATATATTGTAATAAAATAAATCTTTAATAACCACCAGTGGCGCGTTATTTGTGTTGCTGAGTATATACTTATTTGAAATTCGAAACATGTTCTTTAAAATATAGTCTTCCACTGGTTAAATAGGACAGATTTTTCTTGAAGGATTTGTTTAATAAGAATTTCATATTTTTGTAAAGAAATAACAGATGCGACCAGACATAACCTGTATGCCAAGTTAACTAAAAGAGTACACTTTTTGACTGCCTAAAGCTAACTGAGGTCTGTTTTTAAGTTTGCATCAGGCAGACTGCGGACCGGCTTTAAGTTAACTGTAATAGCAAACTTGGTCCAGGATCTGCCTTTCTTGACCGTTCTGCTATTTAACTTAAGCCTAGAACCAAACGGAAGTTAACTTTAGTGTAAGAGCGACCTAAAGTTAACCTTAGCGTAAGAGCGACCTAAAGTTAACTTTAGCGTAAGAGCGACCTAAAGTTTTATTAAAATAATCCGTACTTATTGTGATAACACATCTTAAATAAAAACCAATCATTCGTTTAAAGTTAAAATACTAGTAGTCGTTTGTTTAAATCAAGCTTTGACAGCTGTATTTTGGTTTTTTACATGCCAAGGGGTGTGTCATCACAAAGGCGTACAGTAAAGCAGAATGGTTTAGCGTATCGACAACGGTTACAAAATAGGGGACCACTGGTACAAAAAGAACAGCTCGTTGAGAGACCAGATCGTCGTAGCATTCAGAGGCAACTGAAGCGTTAGCAACCAAAACCTACCCAGCAGCAACCTGCACAACTACAACCTGAACAGCCTGCACAACTACAGCTAGCACAACCTGTACAGCCAGATTCTGCATAGCCTGCACATCAGTTCAGGAAATGCATCACTTACAAGCAGTGAATGTACTTTGTACCCAAGCAGTGCAAACTGATAGCTTAAACGGTGAGGCATATCTAAATTTAGTCCCTGCACCTACAAATGTTGACCCATTATTGATACCCTTTTCAAATGAATTAGATATTTTCGATCCGCAAAACCTAAAAAAAAATAGAACTTATGTTATATAGATTTGTCTATTTTGTTACAAACTGATTTTTCTCTTCCAAAGGAGACACAAAATTGCATGTCAATTGAAAACGGAAGGCTAGTAGTAAGTCAAATGAATAAAATGGTGAAAACAAAACAAATCGAAAACATAGACAATTGAACTGATGCTATTTTGAATTATTCAAAAAATTCAGTTCAGAAACATTTATCTATGGCATAGGACTTAATTGAATTTTTATTTATAATAAGAGGAGCATTGTCTGATACCTCATTTGATAGAGTTTATTATTATGACCAACACATTTTAGATTAAGGAAGGTACTTAAATCAAATTGGCCTTGGTCTCCAATAGATGGCAATTTATGGTTACGATTTGAAGCGACAAAAGGGAACGTAATAGCAAACCAAAAATTAGATACTTAAAACCAGTGTTACGATTTTAATTATAAGCTAGGATGTTTTCGAAGTAATTGTATTTATTTGCATTCTTGCATAAAATGCAACGAGAATCATTCAGCTTCAACTTGCACTAAGTTTTCCAAAACTCGTGGTATTCAATATAACAGCAATTGCAGGGCTGCAGAAAAAAATGCACAACTAAGTATGCCTGGAAATTATAAGCTTCTTAATGTTCCACAATTAAAATAGTAAAAAAAAAATTATCATAAAATGACAGATTTAATGTTTGGAAAATGGATTACTTTCTCATTAATGTTAATGAGTTAAGAAAGCCCTTCTTGACTACTCTAAAAGGGGTGTAGCAAAAATTGTCGGAAGGGTTTGCTAATGGTTTTACGCTTCAGTACCATTGTCAAGATTGCCTATTGAATTATAAAACCTTAAATCTGTAATTTTGAATCCCCACATTGCCTCAGAAAAAGTTGAAAACGAAATTGAATTAGGGAGAATAGCGGGTCCCTTTTCTGAGAGACCTTTTATTCCAATTTGAGTTGCTCACCTATAGGTTTTGTCCCTAAAAGACTGCAGTCTGGAGATGAATTACGTACTTGTCAAATGATTTTATTGACGTGAAATTCACTAAAGTTCTGTATTCTTTATTTGAGAATGCAGTTGATACTGTTAATAGATTAGACAAAGGCGCTCTTATTGCTAAAAAAATATCAAATCAGCATTTAGATTATTACCAATATATATCCTGGCGATTTTGACCTTTATGGTTTGAAAATAGGATCAATTTATTATATTGACAAATGTTTACCTATGGGTTGTTCTATTTCCTGTTCAACCTTTGAGCAGTTTTCAACATTTTAACATTGGCTTGTTACCCAAGAAAGTGGTTATGAAAACTAAGACCATTATTTGGACGATTTATTTGCCGGTGAAACAAATACTTGTAATTACAAAAAGAAAAATAATGGACAATTTTGATTTGGTATGCAAGCAATTAAATGTGCCAATAGCCCATGAAAAGAATGAAGGTCCGTCTACAGTCACGGAATATTTAGGTTTAATTTCTGAGACAAATGAAATGTTAATAAAAATACCTGATGGTAAGATCAAAGAATTACTTAAAAATATCAACATTGTTTTATTTTCAAAGAGAATTACCCTGATGCAGTTAAAATTATCACTGTGTAGCAGCTTGACCTTTTGCACCAGAGCTCTTACGCTAAAGTTAACTTTAGGTCGCTCTTACGCTAAGGTTAACTTTAGGTCGCTCTTACACTAAAGTTAACTTCCGTTTGGTTCTAGGCTTAAGTTAAATAGCAGAACGGTCAAGAAAGGCAGATCCTGGACCAAGTTTGCTATTACAGTTAACTTAAAGCCGGTCCGCAGTCTGCCTGATGCAAACTTAAAAACAGACCTCAGTTAGCTTTAGGCAGTCAAAAAGTGTACTCTTTTAGTTAACTTGGCATACAGGTTATGTCTGGTCGCATCTGTTATTTCTTTACAAAAATATGAAATTCTTATTAAACAAATCCTTCAAGAAAAATCTGTCCTATTTAACCAGTGGAAGACTATATTTTAAAGAACATGTTTCGAATTTCAAATAAGTATATACTCAGCAACACAAATAACGCGCCACTGGTGGTTATTAAAGATTTATTTTATTACAATATATCGACATGGTGTTTAGCAAACTGTTTTTCATACTATATTTTTTCAACAACTATTGCAACAAAAAACATTTTTAAAGACTATCTGTTTGTTGAAATGTTTATCAATTTAAATTATCTATGTATATTATTCTTTTGTTTTAAAAGTAGTAGTCTATTTTTAAGAAATAAAATTGTATCTTTAAATATTTGTCTATTTACATTATTTATTTATTTAAGGAATATTATTTTGATTTGCGTATATTTTTATTTGGAATATTTTTAGTCTGATAGCGACCTAAAGTTCCCTAAGGTTAACCTTGGACTGCTCCGACCTGAACTGAACTTTGGTCTGCTAGCAACCTAAAGTCTCCTAAAGCTAACTTTTGACTGCTTTGACCCGAATTCAACTTTTGACTGCCTTAAGCTGTCCTTTTCATGGACTAGATCAGTCCAGAGCTGTCTTGAATGTAGACTGCTTTGCCAAGGCTAAAGTTAAATTTAGTTAACTAGATAGTGGACCATGGTTAACTCAAGTTAACAAGAAAAGCAACCTAAATGGCTGCCTAATGTTAACTTTTATACAGGTTATGTCTGGACCCATCCGTAGTTCAAGGTTTGTAGAAGAGAAATTTGCAAAATACAAAAGTAATGTAAACAAATTAAAAAGCACGTTGTTGTTTTCGACCACTGTATGATAGTACCTATATTTTTACATAAATATTGATTCCAAACGTAGTCAAATGTATTCAGTCGGTTTTGTCGAAAATGTTGTTTTCTTCAATCATTGATTTAATGGAAGTTTATTCCAAAATATCCTAATAGGCTATCAGGAGATATTTTGTATGTTCTGGCAGCGATTGGTCTTGATATCAGTTACGACCACTTATTGAAAACTGTCGGGGGTCCACTAGAAAAAAGTAGACTACCGTTCTTTTCTTTCATTGCATTTTTTAAACAAAGTGAAAGATGCCATTTACTAAGGAAGTAATCTACATCATAAGTCTGGCATAAATTCATCCATATTTCCTTGAAATTCACTCCTTATTGCAGATAAAATTATTCCGATCATCTCTTTTTTCGATACTTCCACTATTGCACCCAAGGTTTTCAGCTATACAGAGGTGTTGCGGTATTTCCAAATCAATGACCTCAGAGCACAACCTCCAGACTGTTCTTGCGAAAAGTCCCCATTGAATTAAAGTCCCTCTGGTCAAGTTATCACTAGTTACTTGAACATCGTTAAAAATCACTTATTTCGCAATTTTTTGGCTAAAGGACAAAAATATTGGCAATCTAAACGTATCAACTGAAACTGTATTCTAAAACAATGATGGATTTACTTGAAGACCAGAAAATGAGTCAAGACAGAAAAGGAGAATAAAAAACGACTTTTTGTCAGAGTTTATTGAAGCTGTGAGGTCATTGATATTAAAAGGAGTCAATTCTTTGAATGGCTCAATGAGCACTAAAACAGTATCTCGTTTTAACAACACATGTCCTTTTTGTGGGCAAGTAATACTTATACTAAAATATTGACAGCTTGACAGTTGAATTAGTAGTTGGTTGTACCAGCAATAACACCACATGTACGCTGCAACACTGTGTAAGGAGGCAAGCATTGGAAATAACAAAATCTGTTCGTTGTTAGGTTCCTTCCGAGGGCTATGTTGGTGTTGAGAAAAATGACATTTCATCCTGTATTGGATTACTAAATTTTGTTATCCAAACAAACAGCACAGACCATCGAAATGTATCACTAAACATCTTTCAGTTCTGTAGCTTCAATTACGACGGAGATAAAATCTGTCCCCAAGAAACATTTAGATTGTTGTAATTGGTATCGATCAAATATGGATCCTGAAACATGCGTAAAAACCGATGGAGATCCTCAATTTTAAATCAATTTCGTCTTGCAACAACGTCAAGAAATTTGAATGAGCCTCGACAACATATTTATTCAGTTTAGTGGACAAGTTTTTCAGCGAACAATAGGGATTCCAATGGGCACTTATTGTGTACCTTTGCTTGCTGATTTGTTTCTTCATTCATTTAAAACAACTTCTACACATAAAAGATCGTATACTAGCTCTCTCTTTTAACCGTTTCGTTATATTGATAATGTCCTTTCATTTAACAATGCTCGATTTGGTAAGGAAGGGTTGCGATAAGGCCCTATTTTGGTCCATCTATAGACGAAAAATAAAAAAAAAATATTTAAAAGCCTGTTACTTTATATATTATTTTGTAGCAAAAATATTGAATTGTTGTAATAGACTACTTTTAAATACTTTTTCACGAACTTAGTTTCGAAAATCGGGTTCATAACTGAACCATTTTGAATGACAATTTCGTCTTGATTTTAAGAAAATTTCAAGGTAGGGCTTCAATAAATCAAAATTTTGTGCTAATATACTTTGAAGCCAGTGTTTATAATTCTATAAAAGGTTCGTCATATATATATATACATTACTTTGAACAACAATTTTTAAATTGAAATAGCCGCTAATCTTAAGGAAAACGAAGAAATCGGAGATATTTCGGACATTTTTTAACTACTGATTACAGCTTCAAAATAAAAGTATTTTTAAATGTTCAGTACGCCTTCAACCCGGAACCAGCTTAAAACTTTAAAAAAGATGTGTTTAAGTAATACAACTTTTTTAATAAAACACGAAGCTGGTTCCGCGTGCAAGGCTATACTTCCGGGAAGGATATATTTCTCTCATTTGCGCCAGTTTAACATAGGCACAATGTTTAAAGCATTTGCTGTGGTTCATTTCAAGCCCCTTTTACTTAAAGAAAAATATGCTTTTCAACTACAGACGTTTTGTTAGTAAAAATAGACATATCAACCTTTCCAACAAGACATTTTGTGATAGAATTTACTTAATTATAATTTTGAATTTCGCAGTGGGCTGTAAAAGGGTCTTATTGCAACCCATATTTTCTCCATCTCATATACAGATGAGACCAAAGCCTAACCCGTACAAAGGTGAATTTTAAGTGGACCAGTTGTCCACTTTTCTGGTCTAGTCTTGTTTTCCTTACCAAACAAAGAAGCAGACTTAGGTCCACTTGTCTGGTTTGTTCCGAAAGTCTGGTTAAGTTAGAGCGGACCAGCTCTAGGTTAAGGTTTGCTGTGTTTTCAAAAGTAAACCAGGAGTGGACAAGACCTTGAGCGGCCTATATCTGGTCTAGTATAAGCTAGTCAACTTAAGAAATGGTCGGTTCTGAGAACAGAGTAAACCAAACCTAGAGTAGACCGAACCTGGAGTGAACCAGACCTAGGGCAAACTTTGCTTTTTGGGAGCAGACTAAGACTAACTCAAACCAAACTAGACCAGTAAAAGCACAACTTACCAGACTTCTGGTTCGCTTTCCAATGGTTTTTAGTCAATTTGTGATGTAAGAAACGTTCACAAATTTGAATTGTGACTAAGAAGAGGTTTAAGGGGATGCTAAGACGTCTCTTAGTCCAAAGATGGCTTTGAAAATAAAGCATTATATTTTAAGGAGAACTAACTATTGAAATACAAATATATGATAAGTTACAGAAATGTTTCTCTCATCTTGTTTTTAGTCTTTTTGTTTTTGAGATGCCTTCCTACAGCCCAGTCAAAAACCTTTTTAAAGTCAACAAAACACATATTATTTATTTTTGAAGTTTACCAATATATCTATAAATTAGTTTTGATGAATACATAAATTATCAGTGGTCCTACAGCCAATTATGATGCAAACTTGATTTAGACTTATTATGAAGACTTATCTGCCCACAGTAAGATAGTAAAGATTTCCCTAAGAAAGTAGCTACATATATTCTCAAGTAGTCGTTGTAGTCAAGCGGGTCCCAAGATTAATAAATAGATAAGAACAGGGAAGAAGTTAGGAATAGAATTTCTAGTGATACATCTTAATGCGATTCATTCGAAAGTTTGCATTTAAAGCAATTAACATGGATATATATATTATTGTCTTGGATTGTCTCTCTTTGCCTATATAATTATGAAGCAATCCTTAACCTCCATTGCTCAACAAAAACAAAAACACTTTTAAATATTAACTTAACTATCAAATAGTTAAAATCAGACAAAGATTATTACCTCTAAATTTTATGAATACCTTTAAGATCATACAGTTCCTGTATGGTAAAGCTTCCCAATCTACGGCTCAAGATCGCAATGAAAATTGCCTATATAATGTTTATGTTTTATAAATCATTCTTGAATAAATGCAATACAGGTCTTTAAATCAAATATTAAATAAATAAATAATAATAATCATTTAATTCCATTGTAAGTTGTTTTATAAATAAATATATAATTAAATCAATACGTTAAAGTTTTAGGTTCAAATTAAATGACGTACAATTATGTTATTTTAAAGTACGGCTCAAGATCTCTTAGAAAATGTCTGTCATTATTTTTTTGTATTATAAATAATTCTAAAATTAATGAATAAAACTCTTTAATAACATTTATATCTGAATATTTCATTATAAAATGTTTCATAAATACATATCTAATTAAGAATGATAAAAAATAAAATAGATAAGTTTGTCGATAATAAACCATTGTATTTTGGTAATGGGGATAATATATATTTATTTATAATATATGATGCATGGAGAATGGAATGATAAATGGGGATGGGGATGGTAAATAGTGTATGGGGATGGGGATAGTATAAATTATATGGGGATAATATATGGTATAATGGTAAACGGAGAGAGAGAGGGAAGCTTTTACCATACGAGTACTGTATTATGTACCTTCTTTCTTTCTACTTTTCTTCTTTAAAGATGCTTTTATTATTTAAGCACAGTTAAAAAATCTAAAGAATTCTTTGTCAGATTGTTACTAATACTTTAATAACTTTACTCTTCATTTTTTTCTGTTAATAAAGCTTTATATTGATTTTTTCTATATTCATGTCTGAAATGGAACTTGTAGGCTGATAAACATGTTTTTTTTATCTTAACAAGCTTACTGATTGATACTTTTAAGAAATGAATTGTAAACATACTTTTTTGATATTGCATAGCCTTTTTCTACTCTTTAATCCTTTTTTTTTATTACATAATTATTTTTATTTAGTTGAAAAATAGAATTGTGTATCAATAATTGAAATTTGAAACTATAAAATGCACCTGTAGAGTTAACTTACTAATAATGCTTTTAAACGGCTTTATAAAGATGATTTGCATCACAGTTGGCACACGGACACCCCTTCTAACTTTGCAGCTCACCAGATCCATTCTATATTATACCAATTACTTTACAGAGCTGTACGCAACACCATTTATCATACTAATAATGCCTTTTACCTGTTAAATTTCTGAAACGTTTGTTTTTATAGTCCATACATTTTGCCAGGGTGGTGAAGATGAAAACAAAGGAAATTGTATATTGATTTGAGCAAGTACTTTTGTTAGTCAGTATAGCCTTTTAGAACAAGAAATACCTTTGATTTTTTTTACGAACGATATTTGCTTTCCTTGTACTGCACATGGTCGATATTCTCTGTGCCTTGATCAAACCTTTTGGTTTTTAGTACTTTTCATTCAATTTGTTTGGTGATGGACCTTCGGATATTTTGATTCAATTGCTAATGATAAGAGGTTGAAAAATCGATAAACAACTTTACCAAATTTACCGTTTTTTTACCGTCTTCATATTGTATTTTCTTATTCCCCACAATCTGATAGATCTACAATAAGGACTGATTTCAATACAATGCAATAATTGAACGATTATGTAGCATATTTTAACATGTTGAATTAATGGAAATATAAGGTTCCAAAAGACGTAAAATCACATAAACTAAACAATACAATAGTTTAATTACAATTTATTTGCAACATATCAATTTCCTAACATCCAGCAATTTGAAAGTGTTGTATAATCTTCAAGTTAAGTATGATCATTTACGCATCTTTATAGTCATTTTTCTCACAACTCTTAAAACTGGCAACATGAATGTTAAATAAAAGAAAGCATGTTTGAAAGGAACTTTTATCACGATTTAAATTGCTGCGTATTTATTCAAATGAAGCCGGTTATATTACAAGGAAAGCACCAAAAAAGATTCGATGAATGTCCCACTTAATCACATAAATAAAAGAGTATTTACGTGTTTTAGCAGTGTTAATAGAACGTCATTTGTAGTTTACTGACACCTGACTATTTTTATGAAGCTTTCATTATTTGTGTTGTATA
>CAXARO010001451.1:0-25029 GCA_963971305.1 Arcuatula senhousia
TTCATGTTTTTGCCCTATAGAATGAAAACTATTGCAGACAGAAAAAAGCTGTTGCTTGCCTAAATGTTCAGCTCATTAAGCTCTACAAAAATTAAGTTAGAGTCAAAGCTGTCAGACCCTTTATAGGGGTTGCAGCCCTTTAAAGGCAAAAATAGTGTTTTGGTCTATAGAATGAAAACTATTGCAGATAAAGAAAACTGTTACTTGCTTAAATGTTCAGCTCAATTAGCTCTACAAAAGTCACCATTAGGTCGAAGTTGTCAGATGACCCCTTATAGGGTTACAGCCCTTAAAGGCAAAATAATAGTGTTATTGGTTTATAGAATTAAAACTATTGCAGATAGAGTAAAAGTTGTTACTTGGTTTAATGTTCAGCTCATTTAGCTCTACAAAAGTACAGCCCCTTAAAGAAAAAAAAAGCGTTTTTGGCCTATAGAATGAAAACTATTGCAGATAGCTGACTTAAATGTTCAGCTCATTAAGCTGTACAAAAGTCAACATAGAGTCAAAGTTGTCAGATGGCCCCTTATAGGGGTTGCAGCCCCTTAAAAGTTGAATAATAGTGTTTGTTTTGCTTATTTAGAATGGAAATTATTGCAGATAAAGAAAAGCTTTTGCTTGCTTAAACATTCTGCTCACTAAGCTATACAAAAGTCTTCATGGGGTTGACATCAAGACTAGGTGAGCGATTAAGGCTCCTGGGAGCCTTTTGTTGTACTCAACAGCTGTGCAAAATATGAAAATCCTTTAACGCGTTTTCAAGTTATCACTCGGAAACCTTCAGGGGACAGACAGACACCGAAAGAAAGTGAGGGTTTAACATAATACCACGTCACTTCGTATGGCGGGGTATACACTAATCTACCATCTTTTTTTCTTGTTATTTCCCTTTGAAATCGGAGCGCGCAGATCGGAGATACCATACTTCCTGTTGACATAGTTACCTTGAAAACAATTAGAATTCAGCGTCATTTCATACGTACTTTACTGAACTTTTTTACATTTTTACCTTTTTATATTACTTTTACCGATTTACTATGACTGCTGGCAGACCATTTGAAATGAATGTTGGTGACACAAAGCAGTGCTCAATATCAGCAAAGTTTCATTAGATGCATCCACATATATTTCTATCCTGCTAATGCACTAAAGACCAAATGAACAGACATGATAACTAAATCATATCTTACATGCTTTTTGAAAAAAAGCCTATAAACAGATAAGTATTTCTTAAATATAAATTGTTTTTCAGACAATGCCAGACCACTTGTTTTAACGTCAAAGAGGAAGTTCAAGCCCCTGCAAGAACCTGCTGCAGATCCATTGCAGAGTATAGGAAAGGCACTGAAAGATATTTTACCAGATGCATGTCTTTACAAAGGTAATGATTGATTATTCACATTCAGGGATCACCAGAGTAAAAAATCCAAAGGTGGTACAAATCTGAAGATGACGCTTTTCACTTACATGTATAATTTTTTTAAATGCATTTTTCATAATAGTGTTATAAAAGTCTTGATTTATGTTTCCCCAGTTGTGTTTTTACTATAAATCATCAAATACTTACAATTACTTTTTAAAAAATATTGTTTACGTGAATAAAGTAAAACTGTAGTGTGGAGCTCAAAATTCAAGGAAATTCAATAGTGGGGGAGCACCGCCCTTGAATAGCCTGTGGTGAACCCTGCACGTAATAATCAGCATTTTAGACCAAGATTACACAATTCTTGACAGGTTCAACTGCAGTGGTTTTGTATATCGACCTGTGTCACCAAAATTTGTTCCATGTTTGAGCTAATCTCTGACAATACTTAGGTACATATACATGAACTCGACTTCAATGTATATTCAATCAATGAATTTAAAATTGTACACAGAATAGTTTCATCAACACAGTTTATGCAAAAGTTGTTATTCATTGTTGAATGAATTGATAGAGATTCCAGTATAATTAAATTATACCTATATTCACAATTAATGATACAAGAAAAATTGAAGGCAGTGTTATTTAAATAACTAAATCAAGCAATAAAGCAAATAATTTGATATGCACAACTTTAATTTATGTTATTATAATTTTCCAGGATTGAGTTTGAATAAGCAAAGAGATGAACCATTAAATTGTACCACCAACCAAAACCTATCAGACACAGAGCAGACAATTGAAGGTAAATTTGTCTCTTAAACAATAATGAAATGTTAAAGTAAATATAAATGTAAGTTTTCACGATACAACCACACAAACAAACCTGGACTAACCTTCATCAGTTGAACCTGTCTAGAATAAGCAGCCTTAAAGTTGTTTTTCTAAATAATTTCATATTTTAATTGCATGATACCTTTAAAATCAACATGTCAGTCTCATGTCCGTAGCATATGTTCCAACAAGCATTATTATTCAATAAATTAAAATAATGACAGATTTTTTTTATTTCATTTAATATGACAAAAAAATAATTATTACTTAATTTGTTAGTCATACCATCCAATTTTGCATGTCATTAATAATATAATCATGAGTACAGATTTCAAACAAGAAAAAAACCATTATAATATAAGTACTCAAAGCCACAAATAAAACTTACAAAATTGATAACATTTCATGTGGCTCTTTGATAAATGTAGACAACAAATTGAATAATGAGATGTGGAATAAGCATATATGACACCAACCCACAACCAATCAGTAATTAAAAAGTAGTCCACATAAGAATCATGCATCTGGATTTTTTTTCATCAAAATGCATTGACATTTATACTTAAAGAGAGATAACTCTTACTTTTGTTCATTTTTGCAATTCATTCTATTGAAAATAAAACATTAACTATTTTTTACTAGAAAAGTCTATGGCTAAAATTAATGTTCATTTCTTCATAATGACTCTTACAAAAAACTGTCTTTCGTCAAAAATAAAAATATGTATTTAAACCTTTTTTGACATGAATCATTTTTCTTTGATTTTGGATAATTTTAAGGTGGACATGCCCAAAGTCCCCAATGAAAAATATCAATATCCAGCAGCCTTCAACGTATCTGTAAGACACCACTCTTTGCCTTGCAATATAAATACTTTAATATGATTGAGAAACATTAATCATCAACAATTTTTTTTGAAAAAAGCATAACCAAACATGATTTTTATTTCAAGCATAAAACATATATCATTTCTATATTATTGTAGATAAAATTACCCCAATAATGGAATACAGCAGACAATTTAAACCTGGTCAGGAAACAGAATTCACGACTGATTTTCCAAAATTGACAAAGGAAGGCATTAAAGATTAAAGATTAAAGACAGAACTACAGAACAGTCCCTTTCATCAAAATGGCATGAAGCCAGAAAGGAAAGAATAACTGCTTCAAGGTAATTCAACACTACTAGTATAAAATTTGAATTGCCTTTTCTAGTGTTATATTTATAGGATAACTAATTGGGTCGAGTGAATAACCAAAATATAATCATGAGTGCGATGAAAGAATCTGATTTAAGGAGTGGGCGGAACAAGCACACAAATTAAATCAGATTTGCGTTACTGCACGAGTGATCAGTAATGGTGAATCCACGATCAGCCAAAACACTGTCATATGGCTCAACTATATCAAGGAAACCAGAATTAAGGGTGATATGTTTGTCACTAGTTCGACCCCCCCCCCCAACCTGTCGAGACAAAATTGAACATACCCGAAGGAGTTATGCTAACAAGATACTTTGATGCTTATAATCACTCCACGTATCTGCACGGACAGCTAAATTATGAGGCGTCTCAATGAAAACTTCTGTACAATCTATGATGTTTCGCACAGAGCTGTATGTTGGGTTTTTAAAAGAAGGAGGAAGATTTTCTCTTACCTTCTCCTTTGTTGGGTTAAAAACTAATGACCCTAGGAATGTATGCAACACTTTAATCCAAGTGGTAAAGATGTTGGATACAGTTTGTTCTGAAATCCCAAATCTGTCAGCAAGATCTTCATTAAGCAGACCTAATCTTAATTTCATTAAGGTTAACAGAAATTCATCACAAGAAGACAAGGATCGTCGTGGCCCTGATCTTATTTTCTTATGGTGTAATATATAACAGGATGTTCTTCCACCATGCCAATATCTAATTTGGGGCAAGCTCCCCTTCATACATGAATGCAATGCAAAAAATGCAGACTTTTTGGGTATACCAGTGTAGAATTTCATCTTTTCATCAGATCGAAGAGACTCAATGCCAAAGGGCTTATCAATTTTTTTCTTCAGTGTAACTTTGTAATAATTAAGCTCTCTAGTTAATTGAGCAACTTGATTTTTAAAGTTTGATTTGACCTTGTCTTTTGCAACACAGTTTTCACAACTTTGTAAAACATCACCATATGAATGGTCAGCTAAGAAAGATGTATCCAAGTCAGGAGCCATTGAAGAATTTATAACATTAATACTTTCATCAACTTCATGTTCATTAACCTTTTTGGCATTTTCTAGACCTTGAATAACTGGTATTTCACGCTTGCATTTTTTTCTCGGAACACTTTCATCTGACAAGACTCTGTCTGTCGGGGATTTGTGTGGTGTCAAGATTGAATGGGGTTTATATCCAAGTAGCTCAGTAGGATAGGGATTTTTGGCAGTTGGAACTCCATCAATAAAGTGGACAGAGCAGATTCTAGAGTCTACATTTGGCTCCCATTTTTTGTTATTTTTAATATCTTTCCTATTTACTGCATTACACCACATTTTCTTGTCTTTTTCATTTTTAGGAAAAGTTAAAAGTGTAAAAGGGGGCTGGCAAGTACATGGATATATTCCATAGTTACAGCCATGCTCAACACATATTTTACTTTTCCATATTTTCAGTTTTAGACCCCCATTTCCACATCCCATTACACAACAGTGTCTTTTTGACATCTTGAATATATAATAATAATGAGTCTAATGATAAGATGTTAATTAACTAAAACTGCCAATCACCAATATAAAGCAAACATTCATTTAATATGTTGTTAAAGAAATTACATTTTTATAAACATGACATATTGTTAAATCAGAATTGTAAAACCATTATAAACGTACAAGAAAATTGATATCAAGAAGACATGATAACTAGTTAATTTAAATCTGTAAGTAAACTTATTCACAGATGGACTGACAAATAGTACATATGACTATATGCATGACTGAATTTCATCTAAATTTTGTTTTTGAATTTAACAATATAAAATAACAGCTAAATGCCTAAATTCACATTGTTCATGTTGTTCAACTCAAGTTTCTTTAATTTATCCCCAACACCATAGCATACATGACATACATTGAAAATGAAGTGTTACTTTAATATATTAAGAACTTTATGGTGAACAAGTAAAGCTGAGCAAGCTATGGATAAAATTATGCAGGAAACATGCTGTGCAGGAAACATGCAGGAATTGAAGCAGGATAGAAAAGCAACTATGTAAATGAAGCAGGTTGATGTTCCGTTAAATTCAAAATGAACTGTTAGTAGCCAGCAGTATTAGTAAGCAGTCAGGTCAAGTTAATGCAGATATTCAAGAATCTAATTAGACTATTCTGTAACAAAAATAAATGGATGATTTAAAAAGAAATATATGAAAGCATAAGCATTACTACCATCGTTTATACTGAATTAGTGATTAATAATAAATGTGTCTTAAAGTTTTAATAGCTTCTGGTGGCTGTCTTCAACTGAGGTTCGTCCCGTGCGAGGCCCGGGTGGCGAATAGGCCCGCAGCAGAGCCTAGCTTGTCGTAAGAGGCGACTAAGGGTCTTGGGATTCTGACGTCGGGTCAGTGCTCAGCCCACAGAGCGACCAAGTGTGTACCCTAGGTGGCTGAATAGGGTGGCCCTCGTCCGCGGGGGTTGTCAGGTCTATAATACGGAAACCCTGACCGCCGACCATAGTGGGCCAACGTGTTTGGAGAGTGCCACGCTTCATGCACGTAAAAGACCCCTTTGTGGACCGCCAAGTAGTGCACCACATAGGCTAAATTTTCCGCCCCTACCCACCTCTCCCCTTTTTCTGTGGTTCTTCAAAATTTACCAGTCCTCTGTGTCCCATCCCACTCCCATATTTCATTTATCATCATCATTTCACGTTCATTGTATCATCCTTTTCATGTTCATCGCGTCCCGTGCGGGGCCCGGGTGGCGAATAGGCCCGCAGCAGAGCCTAGCTTGTCGTAAGAGGCGACTAAGGGTCTTGGGATTCTGACGTCGGGTCAGTGCTCAGCCCACAGAGCGACCAAGTGTGTACCCTAGGTGGCTGAATAGGGTAGCCCTCGTCCGCGGGGGTTGTCAGGTCTATAATACGGAAACCCTGACCGCCGATCATAGTGGGCCAACGTGTGTGAAGAGTGCCACGCTTCATGCACGTAAAAGACCCCTTTGTGTACCGCCCAGTAGTGCACCACATAGGCCAAATTTTCCGCCCCTACCCACCTCTCCCCTTTTCCTGTGGTTATTCAAAATTTACCGGTCCTTTGTGTCCCACCCAATCCCCATATTTCATTTATCATCATCATTTCATGTTCATTTCATCATCCTTTCATGTTCATCGCCTGTAAATAACCTATATAGCGTTGCACGGGCGTAAAACACCAACTCACTCACTCACTCACTCATGTTCATCGCCTGTAAATAACCTATATAGCGTTGCACGGGCGTAAAACACCAACTCACTCACTCACTCAACTGAGGTTCACAGATTTCTTAATTAGTGGGGCTCCTCATGGGTGGGGGGATCAATTAATCATTTTAAAAATATTTGCCTTGAATGATTATCAAATAATCACGATATTTTTTCCTTGGTAATCAATAAATATTTTTTAAAAGTAATCCAAAATAAACACGTATTCCTCAGAAACCAAATAATCAAGTAATCATAAAATAATGAACCATGTAATCACGTTTAAAAAGCCCTGGTTATCAGGTATTCAATAACCCCATGAGGAGTCAAATTAATGAGTCTCTCCTGGAATATATTTGGTATATTTATTTCTGCTGTTAACTGGTCACAGAGTAGTTCTCATCACTTTTTTTCTCAGAAGCAGTTCTCGCCATGTTACCGATTTCTTTGTTCATTTTCCACTAAAAATATCATGTAATAGCTCATTTTAAAGGCAATTTTATTGCCCACAAAGATATGGTTTGCTTTGATCTAGCATTTGAAACAACGTCAAAATAAATGTTTGAAAATCGAGTGGCGAGATTTAACTTGCTGGCGAGATCTACTCTCTGACAGTAGGATTTTTTAGTGCTGTTATGTCTGTTGGTGAGAGAAGTAACCCCAAACCACTCTTTGAACTACCTGTTAAGTAATATTGAGCCAAATATGCATGCATTTTTTCTTTTTTATATTTTTTCTCCAAGTTTTTTTCATGTTTTATGTCCTCGATGACAGCTGGCAAAGGTTATTTTTATGAAACCGGAAGTTTGGTATCTCCGATCAAGAACGATAACTCGCATAAACAATGTCTGCCATTTTAATGGTAGGTACGTGTATAATATTTAATATGTACGTAGCAACTAAAAAATCGCACCAAAACGGTCTGAAACTTAACGCTTAATTTTCAGGCGGCGAGTTTACAAACGAACATAAGAGGTTTTTTATTAGAACTAGTGTGGGTGCCAAGTAGATCTTATCCTCGGAAACCCAGGGTTTCTTCTCTCGCATCACCCCTGGGACATTTGGTATTGGTATGAAATTGTTCGTTTCGAGTTCAGGATCTGATCTTGAACTTGATATTATTTGTATATAATCACGTGACCAAGATGGCTGCGCCCATGTTTTAAAATTGAGCGAGTTGAAACCACGTAAAACTAATGTATTAGCCCCTCAGATGGACAATATAAACATGAAGAAATTAACAAAACGGTTCATACAGACATGAATTATAAAAACATTACTTAATATGGCAAAACAAAGTGATACTGTCGTGATTCTACCCCAACTCCAGGTAACCGAGTTCGACCTATCATTTGACAATATTTTGAAAGAATATCCAAAAGACTGCATACCGAAAACTTTAACCAAACCAACAGGTGTAAAAGCAAAAAACAACCTTCAATTCGAAGAAATTGATATTAACCTTTATGAACCTGATGCAAGGCAAGTAGCATTCAGGATACCAGCAAACAAAATTCTAGTTTGGATTAAAGCCCTATCATTACACTTCTATGAGGGATATGGGAAGTCAAAGGAGTTCACCGTTAAGTGGTATGATGAACCAAAGAACTGGCAAAGAACCAGACTGAGTTGTAGCAAAAAGATATGCATAGACTTGGGAACAAAAGCCACCCCCCTTTTATACAAGCTTACATTTCATATCAGTACAGGTGTGCTGCAGGTTCAAGGAACACGATATGATCTGTTTTATAATAGTGATATTCCTACCTTGAAAAATCTAGTAGTCAAAATAATAGAACATAACAATTTTATAAGTGAAGATATTGTTGAGTCCGAAAACAAACAAGTCACAAAAGTAAATATCGAAACAGAAAACTTAGTAGTACATGATACTAAAGTGAAAGTAATCGATGAAGAACATACCATAAATGAAACTGACCAAAACCTCAACAAGGAACTGCATAACAAAGAAAAAGGAGATAACATAGATACAAACAATAATAAATGTGATTTTGCATGTCAGTCAAGCCTTAATGGTGACACTATTATGCCAATCAATGGACAGAACATTTTAGAACAATTTATGTCTAAGCTGGAAACAAATTTTGCAAGTGCTCTTGAAAAAGTTTTAATGCATCAAAATGAAAACATTTCAAGGATGAATGAGATAGTGACAAAACAAATAGAGGAATCCAATAGCAAGTTCATACAACTATTAGACAAATTTGAAAAAGTAACAAACAAGTTAAGTGATAAAGAAAGGGAGAACTCAGATTTGAAAGTACAACTGAAAGAAACTAACTTTAAAAACACGCTCGAGAGAGAAACAGAAAAAACTAGTGCAAAACACAATTTCGAACTGCTAAAACAAAAGCATGACTCTCAAACAGCAACAATGAAAAGGCTGGAAGAAGAATCAGTGCATGTAATGGCCCAATTAAATGACAAAGCCAGCAAAATAGATACCTTAGAAAAAGACTGTGTAGATTTAAAACGTCAACTCGAGGCGAAAGATCAAGAATTACTGAGCCTGAAGTTGCATGAGTGTCGTGATGACAGTACAAAGTTCAAAGAGATTCCTACAAGTAGACACGCATCCCAAAATCAGCCTAGAGTGGAGGGCCAAATACCGCATGTGACAATTATTGGTACATCAAATGTTAGTAAAATTGATGTTAGTAAAATGTCTTCAAGATTTACTACTGAAAAGCAAACCGCCTACACATTGCAGGACACGGAACAAGCGGTATCACAAATACCCAAGACAGATGTCCTTGTCTTACATTCAGTAACAAATGATATTCAGTCATCTAGTCCACAGGATTGTGCCGATAAAATGTTTGAAATAACGCAAGGCTTCCTAAGTAGATATCCCACCTCCAAAGTAATAGTGTCATTACCTACTCCTCGATGTGATAGTTCTATAGTAAATAATAAAGCCTTTCTTCTCAGTGCTATGTTAAAAGATAAGTTCCAGGATGTAAAAGAAGTCTCTATTTGTGACAACAGTAACCTAGCATACAAAGGTGAAATAATTCGTCGTTATATCAATGAGGATGGGGTCCATCTTACCCCAGATGGTGTTTCCTTATTCGCAGCAAATATTAGAGACTGCATCGATGATATCTTACATCTGCCGAAACGCATTAGAAACAGTGGACACAATAGAGGACGAGGACAATATAATGGCTCAGGTTTCAGAGGCTATAATAGAGGAAGAGGTGGTTATAATCGAGGTGGATACAGAGGTGGTCGTGGTGGACGCTAGTTCTATAATAACAAATTAGCTTACTTTAATTCAAAAAGCCTGTTTATATCAGTGTTTATAATTACTTTTTACTTGTTAAATTTAAAGCATAATCTTAATAAGAGATTAAAGGTAAACATATCTTGGTCATATAAAGGTTATACTATTTTTTCTTTTTCTTTTTTATACCAATAGAGGTATATAATTCAAGTTATACAGTTTAAGTTTAATTTACATTACATTTGCTTAGTTCCAATATAAGGGCTAATTGAAAAGAATATATATCAAAAAGTGAGATATATAGTAGTAGATAAAAAAAAAAAAAAAAAAAAAAAAAAAAAAAAAAAAATGCCAATTCGAAGTGGCTCCAGGTCTCATAATTTGACTTTTTGTGTGTGGAATGTGGGTGGATTAATATCAAAGAATTATAATAAGATCCAAGATAATAATTTCATTAGCCAAATTAATACTTATGATATTATACTTTTATGTGAAACTCACATTGGATATGGCACAGCAATAAATATTGAAGGGTATAATTATTTTCCTGTATGTAGAGCTCAATCATCTAACAGAAGATTTTATGGAGGACTTGGTATATTAATTAAGAAAAATATTAGACAAGGTGTTAAAATTTTAGAAAACACAAGTAAAGACTTCCAGTGGATTAAATTAGATAAATTATTTTTTAACTTTTCTAAAGACATTTTTCTATGTTTAGCATACATCATTCCAAATTCATCTAGTTATTTACATCAAACTGATGATGATGTCTTAGAATTAATCGAACGAGATATAATTAATAAGTATAAGACAAATGGGGATATTATAATCTGTGGTGATTTGAATGCCAGGTCAGGGGCAGAGCCAGATTTTGTTGAAAATGATTTTTATGACAAGCATACACCCATATATAATAACTATGAATATGATAATGTACAAGAATTAAGATGTAGCTATGATAAGAAAATTGATGCACGAGGTAAACAGTTGTTAGAACTTTGTATTTCTACTAATTTGAGAATACTTAATGGTAGAGCGTTTGGTGATCTTAATGGTAAATTTACATGTCATAAACCTGCAGGTTCTAGTGTTGTAGATTATGTTATTATGTCAGATAATTTATTAACAAATTTACTATGTTTCCAAATTTCAGATTTTATACCAAATTTTTCTGACTGCCACTGTAAACTTAGTTTTAATATTATGGCCACTTTTGAAAGTGTTATAAAGAGAAATCTTAAAATGATAAACTGTAATGAAGGATTTATTTGGAATAACTCATCAGCAGATAAGTTCAAGGATGCACTTGGTCACCCTCTCTGTAAAGAAAAAATTACCTCTTTTTTAAATCAAGACTTAGATTCAGAAAAAGCAGCCAATGATTTTACAGATATTATTAAAATAGCTGCGTCCAACGCATGTGTTAACACTAGAAAAAGAATTCAAAAGAAAAAACTTACAAAAAATAGAAATTTTTTTTGATTCTGATTTGATTGGCAAGAGAAAAGTTCTGATTGATAAAGGAAAACTTCTCTCTAGATTTCCATTTGATCCTATTATAAGAGGGTCCTATTTCAAGTGCTATCGGGAATATAATAAAATGCGGAAATATAAAAAGAGACATTTTAAACAACAAATACTTGATCAATTAGATCAATTAAGGGATTCAGATCCCCAAAAATATTGGAAGCTTATCAATTCATTAAAAGAGTCAAACAGCAATGATTCTTTAGAGACAGTTGAGCCAGATATATGGCATGAATATTTTACAGATCTGAATAAAACTCCAGATGTCTACAAAGATAGACTACAAGAAATCTTATCTGATGTTAATAATCTTGAAAAAATTAAACAATTTTGTGAGTTAGATTTTAGAATAACTCCAAAAGAAATCTCAGAATGTATAAAAAAAATTAAAAATGGAAAAGCCTCAGGTATTGATGGTATACCTGCTGAAATGATAAAAGCAGGATCACCAATTTTAATTCCGTTAATACAAAAGTTATTTAATGTTGTATTTTCGACAGGATCTTACCCTATGCAGTGGTCGTCGGCATACATAACCCCTATTTTTAAATCTGGTGACCCTGATAAACCAGAGAATTATAGAGGAATTGCTATAAATTCCTGTATTGGAAAACTATTTAACAGTATATTAAATAATAGACTAGATAGTTTCTTGGTTAAGAACAATATCATAAGTAAATATCAAATTGGTTTTACAAAGAAGGCTAGAACAGCAGATCATATTTTTGTTCTGAAAACATTAATAGATAAATATATAAATAAAAAAAATGGAAAACTTTTTGCCTGTTTTGTAGATTTAAAAAAGGCATTTGATACAGTTGTTCATGCTGGAATTAGATATAAACTTTTACAAAATAATATAGCAGGGCAATTTTATGCCATTATAAAAGATATGTACAGTAAGAGTAAGTTATGTGTCAAATTAAACCACCAGCTAACTCCTTTATTTAATTCCTCAATTGGTGTAAGACAAGGAGATGTTCTTAGTCCTAATATCTTTAATCTTTTTATAAATGATCTCCCTGATAATCTTTCCTGTTGCATTGACCAGGTTGATGTAAATGGTCAACGCATAGACTGTCTAATGTATGCTGACGACATTGTATTAGTTTCACAAACCCAAGAGGGATTGCAACAAAGGTTAAACATGCTTAACTCATTTTGTAGCAAATGGTGTTTGAATGTGAATCTCAAGAAAACTCAGGTTATGGTTTTTAATAAAACTGGAAAACATTTGAATTTTCATTTTCAATTGAATGGACAATCTATTGATTGTACCAACAGTTACAAATATCTGGGTATAACATTTACACCAAGTGGTAAATTTTCTCAGTGTAAAGAAGAATTATACAAAAAATCTATCAAAGCTTCTTTTAAATTGCAACAGTGCATGTCATCTTCTAATCCCAGTGTACAAACACTACTTCACTTATATGACCATACTATTAAACCCATCTTAACATATGGTTGTGAAATATGGGGTATGTTTTCAACAACCTCTTCAGCTAGTAAAAATGATGGACAATATTTATTTGAGAAAATATTTGAAAAAGATGTATCTGAAAAATCACATTTAAAATTTATGAAATATATATTAGGTGTTAATAAACGCTCTACCAATTTTGCAGTTATGTCTGAACTTGGAAGATATCCTATGTATTTTTCCATTATATTGTCAATGTTAAAGTATTGTCATAGATTAGAGCATATGGAAGATGGGCTACTATTTAATGCATTTGTTTGTAGTAAAAATCTCTGTCAAAATAACACAGCCACATGGTATTCTAGTATAGATTATATTATGAAAAAACTTAATATATGTTATAACCAAATGAAAAAACTAAGCGTTAATCAATTTATTAAACAAGTGAAAGATAAGCTACTGAATAGTTTTCAAAAATTTTGGAAAGATTATAGAAATATGATTGCAAACTCTGAGCAAGGGAAACTTTATACATATTTTTCGTTTAAAACTACATTTGGATTTGAAAAATACTTAAATTTAAAAGATTTTAGATTTCGACAAGCTTTATGCAAGATCAGAATAAGTGCACATCCCTTAAGGATAGAGACAGATAGATATTCAAAAAATTATATTGAAAGATCATTAAGAAAATGTCAATATTGTACTATGAATAAAACAGAGGACGAATTACATTTTATTATTGAATGTCCATTATATGCTGAATTTAGAGATATTTTTTCAAATAAGATTTTACATTATTGCAAAAACTATAATAATTTACAAAACAGTTTAAAATTTAATTGGATTTTTATACAAGAAGATTTAGATTTGCTCAGAGAGTTTGGAAATTATGTATATCAAAGTCTTCAATTAAGAAGAACATCAAATGTTGTAGCATAACTTTAGATTTATTTGTTCAATAATATTCTCATAATAAATACATGCATATTTCATACATGTAACTGTATCATATTATATACTACTTGGCTCTGCCCCTGTAAAATCATTAAGTTGTTGTTATTAATCAATCTGTTATAATTTTATTTACTGTCACAAATTGTCATAATCACTCATATGTAATTGTATGCTCTATTATAGGGCCCTTAATTGGAATAAAGCTATTTCTATTTCTATTTCTATTTCTATATAGAAACATGTTTACGTCGCTTTTAGATAGATAAATCTAAAGCGACCAATCAGAAATCTCGATACAAAACTATCAAAAACGAAGTATTTCATGCGTTATGTCCCAGGGGTGAGAGAAGAACCTTCCAAGGATAAGTAGATCTAAACAATTCAATTTGTTCTTGTCCTGATAATAACTGAAATACTGGCGACTGGACTTAAACACGCAGTAATCAATCAGTCATGATAAATAATGTAGGATTAAGCGTAAATATACAATAATCCTATGTATGAATGTATTAATTAATACTCACAAATCAGAATATATCCGATAATATTAATGAATTTACACTGCTGTGATTTATCTTGTCTGCTTTTACAATCCCGCCAATTTGCTATCTACTGGTCCTACGACCGCACTGGTTTCTCCAAGGAGCAAACCTAGACTTTCCGGGAACAAGTCATATACACGGTTGGTTCGTCCCTAATAACCGCATCTCTCGTACCTTAGCTGTCGGCACATACAATCATATATACCATATTCCCAACACTCCCCCCGGTTTCAAAAGGGGGAGCCATATCCTGACTTGCTTGGGAATATCACAGAATCCATTCCTTATAGATCCCGCATATCATCCATTTCCCGGGAATACATTCCTGTGCACACAACTTAAATCAAATTATACAGCTGATTATCATATCACAATGTTCATTCACAATATACAGTCCATAATTTTTACAACCTGACCCCCGTCCTGCGCGGGGAAAACATTTCACATCTAAACAATTTGCTTAACGAACGTTCCCGCTGTTCCGGGATCCTGGCACCTTGGACATATAAACTTCACCAACATGTCAGCTTGCTCTTGTGTCATATCAATACAGGATCCATGGTACCATTCATCACAGTCGTCACACTGAATCATGAACTGGCCATCGTCTGGTCGTCTACATAGGCAAAACAGTTCGCGATTGACCGGAATGGCGATATTCTCACCCTCACGAAGACGGTGCTGACACCGCTTTAACCAAGGTGGTACGACGCGATCTTTACAAAGTTTCAGTCTATCATGATTCATAATGACAATTGACTTCTCAAGTTTTATTTTATAGACATAAGCTGACAGTTTTTCACAAATAATTCCTGGACCTTTCCAGGGTGGGTCCAGCTTTTTAGCTCTACCCTTGACCTTCGCTGTGTCAAGGACATATACCAAGTCTCCCACGTTATACTGTTTCTCTAGTATACGGACATCATAATCTTTTTTCATGATCATTTGAGTCGTTTTCAGAGTGTCTCTTGCTATCTCATGTGCTGTCAACATAGCATTCTTGAAATTTCGCACATAATCATCTAAGGTCTCATCTTTGTCGTAATCAGGAAGCTTGTACAACAAGTCAGCTGGTTGATTCACTTCTCGACCTAACATCAACTTATTCGGTGTGAAACCGGTACTACGGTTAACCGACGATCTTATCGCTCCTGCCAACTGCGGCAAAAACTCATCCCAGTTATTCTGCTGTCTGGACACAAAGCAACGAACAGCATCCATCAAGGTACGGTTGCAACGTTCTGCTTGGCCATTCGAGGACGGTCTGTACGGTGTCGTTCTAGCTTTATGGATTTGCAAAAGTTCACACATTGACTTGAACAATTTTCTTTCAAAGTTACGTCCTTGGTCCGTGAATATCTGGAATGGGAAACCAAAGCGAGAAAAGAACTCGTTAACTGCAGCTCTTGCTGTTTCTTCTGCTGTCTGAGTTGGTAACGGAATGCATTCCAACCACTTGGAAAACTGGTCGACTATTACCAAGATGTGCGCATTCCCTTTTGTCGTTTCCGGTAGAGGGCCAAGAAAATCCAAATGAACTCTCTCCATCGGCTGTCCTGCATGATAGTTGGTCATCGGGCACTTAGCTTTTCTGTTGCCCTTCTTGTGCAGATTGCAAACGTTACACGTTTCTACAAACTCTCGTATGTCCTGGGTCATACCATACCAATGGTATTTTTCCTTGATCTTCTTCATCGTCCTGACAATTCCCTGGTGACCCGCTAAAGGAATGTCATGGCTCAATGACATTATCTCCACCTTTAGACTTTTCGGAATTACAAGTCGTTCCCTCCCACCATCCTTCGTGGCAAAATTCTTCAAAATTCCATCACCATCGAGAAAAAACATCTCTCTGTTCAGCCAGTACTTCTTCGCTCTCTGGCTACAGCGGAATATAGTCGCTTCGGACGGCTCGGCTTTCTCTCTAAACCAGATCAATATCAGTTCTGAGTCCGCGTCTTTAGATTGAAATTCACAGAGTTGTTCCGGGGTATATGTGGCAGCTTCAAGCCCTGACTCCGTCATGACATTCACAGTGACCGATTCTGATGCCGGTGTGTAAACTGACAATCCCAATGGAGTCTTCACAATTTCAATGGAACTGTGAAATATGTCATTTTCAGTGTTTGTCTCATCTGAGTTGAGATCCGTAGTCTCTTTCGTGTTTGTCGTAGTCTGTACTGTAGGTTTTCCTCTAGTCCTTACACACGCAGAAACGTGACTACTCACGCTTTGTCCCCGTAGCTCACACGGGGTGATGTTCTCTGTCTCAGTCTGAGTAAATACATCCTGCTGCTGGATCGGTGTAGTATACGATTTCGATGTTGAAGCTAACGGTATAACATCGTCTACAGCTTCCTGAAATCTTAACCAATGCTTATGTTGTCTGGTGCATTATTTACACGACTGGATCGTAGCACCTCTCCTAATTCTCTCCTCTTGACTCGTACAACCTTCACACAACTGAAGTCTCGAAAGTCCGTCTGCATTGACATGTAACTTTCCAGGTCGGTGCTGTATCCTCATGTTGTATTGGCTGAGCTCCTCCAGCCATCTCGCTAACTGTCCTTGCGGTTCCTTGAAATTCAGTAACCATGTCTAGCTACTGTGGTCTGTTCGAACCGTAAATTCTCTGCCAAGAAGGTAATGTCTGAAATGACGCGTGAATCTCACGACAGCTAACAGTTCCTTCCTGGTAGTGCAATAGTTCAGTTGTTCATGTGCTAGCAAGAAACTGGAGTACGCAATTGTTCTTTCAACACCATCCTGTACCTGAATTAGTTCCGCACCAATAGCAAAGTTCGATGCATCCGTATCCAATATAAACGGATCATGGGCATTCGGCAAAGATAACACAGGTGCACTTGTCAAAGCAGTTGTTAACGCTTGAAAAGCTGTCTCTTCAGTTTCTTCCCACTTAAACGGGTTTTTACCCGTGAGCTTCTGTAACGGATATGCAATGTCGGCATAATGACTGATGAAATTCCTGTGATAATTGGCAAATCCCAGGAATTGTTCAACTTCCTTTGTCGAAGCGGGTGTCGGCCACTTTCGTACAGCCTCAATGTACTCATCACCCATGGAAATTCCCTTTATGTTGACCTTCCTACCTAGAAATTCGACTTCCTCCTTACAAAGATCACATTTTCTAGGTTTTAGCTTTAAACCATGAGCTCTGAAACGTTCAAAAACTGTTCGCAAGTTAGCTATGTGCTCTTCAAATGATTTTCCCATTACCAGAATATCATCTAGGAACGCCAATACAATGTTCCATGTCAGACCACGGAGTACCAAGTTCATCACTCTTGCGTATGTTCCTGGGGCATTGCACAGTCCGAAACTCATACGGACAAACTGGAACAGTCCATATTTCGTGATGAAAGCAGTTTTCGGTCGATCAGACTCCTTGATCTTGATCTGGTAATACGCGCTATTAGCGTCTAACTTCGAAAACCATTGATTTCCTGTCAGTGTGTCCAAACATTCGTCAATCAGTGGCAATGGATAGACGTCTTTCTTCGTCACAGCATTGACCTTGCGGTAGTCCACGCACCAACGAATACTACCCTCACGCTTTCGAATTAAGACTGGCGCTGACGCCCATTCAGAGTTGGATTCTTCAATGATACCTGCCTTTTCCAATTTGTCTAGGTGACCCTTCTCCTCCTGTTCAAAGCACTTGGGTGTCCTTCTCAATCGCTGTTTAATCGGTCTAGAGTCACCGGTATCAATCTCATGCTCGATTTTCCAGAAATTTCCAAGATCGAACTCGTCTTTTGCGAAAACATCTGAAAACTCGAGTAATAACTCATACAATTGTTGTTCTTGGTCTTCTGTTAGTTTTGTACGGCAGCTATCATATAGGTTCTTCAGGTGTTCTGGTAGTTCCGTTGTTTCTTTGTCGGTCGTTGTCTCAACTTTTGATATACACGGGGAATCCCCGTTTGACTCAATATCTTCAGCTTCCGATGCCTCACCAATGCATTGTCCTTTTTTCAATTTTATCGGTTGATCTGTGATGTTCAATAAACTAACTACGGGTTCAATACCCGATGAATAGTAACCTCGTGGCATAAGAATGCTGGAATCTACAGATTGTTCAATAATGTAATTATTCCAATCACCCGGTCTATTACATTTGACTTGTACCACTGAGTTCGGTGGCAGAGACACGTGTTCCTGTATAGTTACACGAGCAATCTTGGGTACGCTGTTCGCTGGTCCATAGGTAAGTGAAAGTGGTTCATCATTCACTACTAGAATTCTGGTCTTAAAATCAAGGTTTGAACTAGTCGCCATAATGAAATCTAGGCCTAAAAGCATCTCATCGTCTATCGGGGCGACATAAATGTCAGTCTTGTACGTGGTCGAACCCACTTGTAAGTAGAACGGTCCTGCAACAAATCCTTCCATTTTCATATCACGACCAGCACCATTCATCGTGCTACGTCTCTTGACTGGTGGCTTATTGTCCAAAGCCTGATAAATTCTATCAGAAAGGATGGTTGCCTCTGCTGCTGAGTCTACAATACAAGTAACAGGTTTTCCTTGGATTTTAATTCCAAGTCTCAACAAAAATGGATTTCCTAGTCTGCAAACAAGTTTTCCTGGTTCCTTCAAATTCAAACCTAGGGCCATGTCATTTTCTTCAATAGACATTGTATCCGCTATGCTATTTGGTTCAGACATAAACATACTTTCAGTGTTACTTGATAATTCAAGTTCATCATGGGTCTGTGTATGAGCATTACATCAAGTTTGTGTATTTCTATTGCACACGGGGATTTCCCCCGAAACATCCTTAATGTTCGTTGTGAGGCGGTCTTGCACTGAAAGGGTCGGGGTCCCGCCCCTTAACCTGACCCCTTTAGGTTTAACTGATTGGTCTCATCTTGCTTTGTGTTACCCTTCTTGTCCGGACAATTTCTCTGTAAATGTCCCTTCTTGTGGCAGTGGTAACACTCCATTTTAGCCAATATTTCAGGCGGGATGGGTCCCGATCTTTTCTTAAATATTGGTTTGTCATCTCTCTTTTGGTTGCTTTGTTGGTTTGATTGTCGTTCCATTTTTGATCGCAACTCATCTAAGTCCTTTTTGTGATTTGATTCCATGACCGAAATCTTGTCAATCAATGTACTCAGTTGCTGAAAAACCAACTTGTTTTCGTTAACTTCCTGTTAACCAACAGCCTGAGCTGTTATGTCAAAATCATACTCATAATCAGGTTCGTCACGTGATAGTTCACGTCTATATGTTGGCCTTCCATAGATGGCTTGATGGGTGTGCTGGAACCATTTAATGTGATCCATGGCAGCCTCGACTGAACTCGGTCTAGCAGTGGCTGCACTTTGTCCAGCTTCCTTGTCGGTACAACCTTGGCAAAACTTCCAAATGGCCTGATTATATATGTAGTTTTCGGGCAAATCTCGATACGCTTTACAAGCAAGCAATACTACCCTATCAGCCCAATCTTCCAGTTTTTCCAGCTGGTTTTGCCTTGCACTCATAAATTGGATTTGCAGTGTTTCTGGTAGTTCCTGGTAATTAAAACGTTTCTCCAATTTACGGATTAACTGGAAGTAATCTATAAATTCATCACGGTCTATCAGGTTTGTATAATAGTCTCCTGCCTTGCCTTGCAAGCACCAGCAAAGTTGGTCTTTTCGTTCCGTGGTTGACCACGCTAATCTGTCTGCATTCCTCTGAAATTTGGTATAAAAAGTTCGCCAACTTGTAGTCCCATCATATTTCAATCCTTTTGGCATGTCAATATGGCCCTGTCGAGCTTGACCATGTTCTCGATTTGGTCTATAATCAGTACTACGAGCAACCGGGTGAAACCCAACTCGTTGAACTGATGATGGTGTTCGATTCCTGGATACATTGCTTACAATACTAGAAGTCGGTGATGTAGATTGCACCTTTCTCGGTTTTGGTATTGGCCTCGTCATTGAGCTTCTTTGGTCGGTCGATACAGTTGTTGTCATTGTTGGTCTCTGAACACGTGAATTATCACGATTAACAGACCTTGTAACTGTATTGACATGTGCTGGTTGACTATGAACATCTTGTTGATTTACTACACCAGAACGTGAATTTTCACGTATGTAACCATGTGTAGTAGGATTCACTTTAATGGGTATATCCCTCTCCATCTTTTTATCTCTGCTTTGCTGGTTGTTATAATTGTCACATGATAACTCACGTTTAACTTCTGCTACATTGTGATCATCATCTTTGCTATAATACTGGTGATCACCCATATTTAATGTGTAGTCTCCTGGTTTCTTTAGTTCCACACTTGTATCACAAGCATCATCGTCGTGGTCTTCTGTACCATCATCTGCTGGCTGCAACAGGAATTCTTCAGAAACATCGTCCCGGTCCTCTGTTTTTACCTCACCATAGTCGTGGACCTCCATTTCATACTGGCTTTCGGGCACACACACTTCAACACTATCACTGGCTGGAGCAAAGTCAATAAGGCTCAGCAACCTCGGAGTAACCCTCAATCTCGGGATCTCCAACAAATCGTCAGGCTGCAAGTCCCCATACTCCTCACGTAAACCAATAATACGCTCAGCAATGATGCGTCCCACACCAGGCAGCGCCCTCAAATAGTCCACAGGGCAACTATTTATCTTAATTTTCACCGGCTCAGCCATTCTACAAAATACTCGCGGTAAAAACCGGCAAAAACAGATTAACCATTAATCAAATCAAGTGATTTTTACACAATTGTATGCAAGTGATGACTACCGTTTACTATGTACAATGACTACAGAGATACGTGACCAACACAATGATATGCACAACTAAATCGATACATGTGTGTAGCAGTGTGAGTAATCATGAGTACAATATGTTATCAGCTGTGTGTTATGTGTGTTTTTCTATGTCAATATACACGTAAAAAGTGCTTCAGAGTGGCTATTTCACAATATTATAAGTGTATATTGTTACATGAAAACTTGTCAAAGTAGCCACAAAAATCTATGCATGAATCGATAAACTCAAATTATCTACGTGTAATTACACAAATGTTTCAGTGTATAAAGTCTCAAAAAAGTCGAAAATTAACAATTTTCAGTGATCACGTGACCTTCACGTTACCGAGCACTTCAAAAGCTATTTCCCAGCTTAGTTCGGTGCTCGCAGCGCCATTGTAGGATTAGGCGTAAATATACAATAATCCTATGTATGAATGTATTAATTAATACTCACAAATCAGAATATATCCGATAATATTAATGAATTTAAACTGCTGTGATTTATCTTGTCTGCTTTTACAGTCCCGCCAATCTGCTATCTACTGGTCCTACGACCGCACTGGTTTCTCCAAGGAGCAAACCTAGACTTTCCGGGAACAAGTCATATACACGGTTGGTTCGTCCATAATAACCGCATCTCTCGTACCTTAGCTGTCGGCACATACAATCATATATACCATATTCCCAACAATAACAAAAACATAATAATTAGTATAATGAATAAGAATATTGGTCATTCACAATGAAACGTCCAGCTACTCAAGATAGATCTCCTCCTTCTTTACTGCAAAAGTGAGAAGAATACAGGATAACACAAACCAAACTCAAACAAAACCAAACCCAGACTCAGACACATGACCCAACTCAAACCAAAAAAAACAAGAGGGTCCAAGGAGCCTGAATCTCTCACCTGTTCTTGATGTCAACCCTATGAAAAACTTTGTAGAGCTAAATAAGCTGAACATCTAAGCAAGCAACAGCTTTTCTCTTTCATTCTGTAGGCCAAAAATATGCAAAATGTTATTTTAAGGGCCATCTGAACACTTTGGCTCTATGGAGACTTTTGTGAAGAGATTAATGAACTAAACATTTAAGCAAGCAACCACTTTTCTTTACGTGCTAAAGTTTTCATTTTATAAGCCAAAACATGAAGAAAAAAAATTTATTTAGGGGCTGCAATCCCTATAAGGGGTCATCTGAAAGCTTCAATCATATGAATGTTTTTGTAAAACTAAATGAGCTGAACATTTAAGCAAGCAACAGCTTTTCTCTATCTGCTATAGGCCAATAATGCTATTTTTCACCTTAAAGGGGCTGTCACCCCTATAAGGGGTCATCTGACAACTTTGACCCTATGACGACTTTTGTAGAGTAAAATGAGCTGAACATTTAAGCAAGCAGCATCTTTTTGCACATCTATCATAACTTTTAATTTTATAATGCTAGCTATTCTAATTGATATCTATTCGGCTAGATAAACATCAAAATGTATAATTACAACAAAAATTTGGATTAAACTCACCTTTTTTGTGAATTTCAATATTTTCCCGTACTTTTTAAGGGGAGATAATTTGTATAGAAACAATAAGGAAAAAGCACATTTTCAATATATATTTATCTGTTTATTTTCTATAAATAAATTTTAGAGAATTATTAGTTACTTTGCATTGAAAGACCATTGGGTTTATTTTTTTATTATAACCTATTTAAAATTTAAAAGAACTCGATTGGATCAACGATAATTTAAACTACGCCTAATATCGTAAAGAAAGTTTTATCGAATCCAGTTTAGACCGGAATACAACCATTAAGTTATATACACTTTGCAGTTGCACGGACGCCATGTGCAATGTGAATGACAGGTGTAAATATTAATACGCCGATTTAATTTACCAAATTGTTAATATTTTCATGGAAAAAATATTAATTGACTAAATTTTCGCGCCGAATATTTCAATAAATTTATTTAGAAGTATTCACTGTAATATTTTTTTTTGGTTCATAGAAGCAATAAACTGAATTTTGAATGGTGCACATTTACATAATCCGCTTTGACCAAAATTTTCCAACGTGTGTGGAGAGTGCCACGTTTTATTCATTTAAAAGATCCCCTTCTGGACCGCCAAGTAGTAGACTACAAAAGCTATACTTTTCGCTCCTGACATCTCTCCACTTTTCATGTTGTCCTCAAAAGTTAAATGTTTCTTTGTTTCCCACCCACCAAATTGTTGCCTCTCAGAGTATGCATTCAGCATTAAATTTTATAAGGGTTGATATTGTTAAACTTGGTACATGTATTGCTATATCCCAATAAGGTAGGTGAGTGAAGATGGTGGTTTGTCATAGGGTTATGTTTTGTTTTCCTTTGGATGTTTGCTGGTTTTGTCTCTGCCCTTTCAGACTTTGACATTCGGATATCCCATTGGTACCTCTGTTTTTTTTTTCTTTCTGCCTATTGCGACTTATCAGGCAAAGGTTCGTCGATGTTAATCACCATAGGTTCCAGATTGTTCGAAATATTTAAAGAGGATTTCGTCACTTTCTGGGTGCATTGGCCTTGTGAACGTTGGAGTTACATTGGCTGGTCTTGTGTTAGTAGATTCATTTCCCCATTGGATAATGTTCGATTTTTTACACTTTTCGCATGACACACATGGGTATATGTAATGCGTGATGTATCCTTTGTTGGTCTACATAATTCAGTTACTGTACATGCCAGGATAATATTTGCAACTCTTACCACTCTAATATCAAAGGTCCACATTATTTTAATTTAACAGGTGGTTAGTAAAATATCTATATATATATAGCTTCTTGCGTTGGTCATTAAAATTATACGATTCTTAATCTGCAGACCAGCATGTAGAGCGAGATTTTTCCTGGCATGAGGATCATGTCCTCGTCCTGATTATGGTTGAAATACTTTTCGACTGGACAGTGAAAACAAAACTAGAGGCTCCCAGGAGCCTGAATCGCTCACCTTGTATTCGATGATACTTATATGCTGGATATTTTAACAAAGGACTGCTACTCTGTGGAATTATCAATTTTAATGTTCTAAGGGAAACAACTCCTATCAAGAAAGGTCTTACAACTTTGACCCCATTACATAATTTTTAGATCTTTATGTGCTTAACCATATGCAATTTAAATTTTTCAAATATCTTATATTGTTTTCAAGATATAAGTCTTAAAAGAGCAAAATTTGAAAAAAAAACAAGAAAAGGGGCAATAACTCCTACAACCATTGTAAGATCTTCAAAACTTCAGGGCAGGTAGATCTTTCTGTGCTGATCATTATTATCCAAATAGAATTTTAATATCTGTTGCGATTTTTGAGTAATTTGCAAAAAACTGCAACTTACCCTTATGTTCTATTTTTAGCCATGGCGGCCATGTTTTTTGTCGAATCGAAATTTCAAACGATAATTTTGTATACCTTATACTACTGAACAACCCTACCAAGTTTCATTTCATTTGACTAAGCAGTTTCAGAGAAGAAGATTTTTGAAAAGTTGAACAAAAAACTGTGAAAATGGTCAATTTTTACAATCCAAGGGGTATAACTCCTAAAGGAACGATCCTACAACTTTGACTCTGTTACGACTTTGTAGATCTTGATGTGCTTAGTCATATGCAATTTAAATTTTTGAAATATCTTGTATAGTTTTCAAGATATAGGGCTAAATAAGTAAATTTTTTGAAAAAAAAATCCAGAAAAAGGGCAATAACTCCTACATTGGTTGTTTGATCTTCTTGAAAATTTCTGGGCAGGTAGATCTTGAGGTGCTGATCACTTTTACCCTCGCCAGAATTTTGATATCTGTTACGGTTTTTGAGTAATTTGCAAAAAACTGCAATTTACCCCTATGTTCTATTTTTAGCCATGGTGGCCATGTTTTTTGTCGAATCAAAATTTTGAACGACAGTTTT
>CAXARO010001452.1:0-30204 GCA_963971305.1 Arcuatula senhousia
CTAGGCTATAAGTCGAAAACAACTTTTTGGCATTTAAAGAGCCACAAGTTTAAAAAGATCATCTGACACAACGGATAAACATTATGCATTAAAAATAGATTTCAATTAGTTTAAACATATTTATTTATACTGAATTGGAAAAAAATTCTAAGAATCTTCTATGAATCCCACTCCAGTTTGCAGTTTGCAAGTGTGGCCTTTATAGCGGCCCCTATTGAGCCTGCTCTTATCGAACTCCACAGATGCGTCTTTTAAGTGCAAAGGATAATGCACTCCCCATACACGGAACAACCTTTTTTCGTCCCTTCCGAAGGACTAGCATCGTTTCTTGAGATCATCCTCGCAAATGGTGCCAATAGAGAGTCGGAAAATCGGTTCATGAAATTTTCACCCCAGACGAGAATCGAACCACGAATCTGGTGTAAGTAGCCCGACGTGTTAACCACTACACCACCGGCTCTTAATGAGCTTAACGAAGCTTTTCATTATTTTCTACAGTTAACCAGCTTTAAC
Source organism: Arcuatula senhousia (assembly GCA_963971305.1). Lineage (NCBI taxonomy): Eukaryota > Metazoa > Mollusca > Bivalvia > Mytilida > Mytilidae > Arcuatula > Arcuatula senhousia. The sequence continues at coordinate 514 of CAXARO010001452.1, forward strand.
ATAACATAACATAACATAACATATTTTATTTTTCCAAATTAGGAGCCCGCATTGAGGAAAAGGAGGTTACAAACACAAGAGGAAAGAACATGCATATGATTGTAAAGACATTAAAAAAAACAATTAAAAAACAATCAATTGATTTGTAATACAATATGTGAGGAGGTTACAAACACAAGAGGAAAGAACATGCATATGATTGTAAAGACATTAAAAGAAACAATTAAAAAACAAACAATTGATTTGTAATACAATATGTGACAGGACAATTATGAGAAAAGAATACAATAAATGTACCATATATTTGTTAATACTTGTTAATTTGAACAGTCTATGATGAATTTAGCAGTGGCTGACAATATATAGGGGTCTTTATTAGTTAAAAGGAAAATTAAACAATTATCATTATCAAGATTGTCAAACTTTGGGAATTTTTTAGTAACAAGCTCAAATAAGACATAAACAGTTTTTTTAACACTTAAGGAATTACAATAAGGGGTCAAGTAAAAACTTCCATTAAACTAAGTTTTTGCAGAACTTATCTAACTAAGCAATATTGTAAAGTTTTTATCGAGCTTTTAATATTTCCAATAAAATGGGGAAAGACAGGTAAAGTAGTCAATTTTGACCTTTTAAGGGTGATTACTCCTAAAAGGGACGGTCCTACAAATTTGATCCAGTTACATATTTTGTATATCCCTGATGCCCTTGACAATTTTTTCAAATAGCTTTATACTTTCAAGATATTGAACTTTAAAAGTGAAATTTGGAAAAATATTAGAGAAAAGGGAAATAATTCCTACACGTGTAGTTCTTTCTTCTCCAAAATTGCAGGTATATCTCGAGGTGCTGAACACTTCATTTCGCATCAGAATTTTTAAATATGTCACCATGTTTCAATGACGTTTGACTTATTTGCAAAAAAAACTAGCTGTAAATACCTTTTTATTCTTTTGTTAGCAACAGCAGCCATGTTTATCAACAAATTTAAAATCTTTACATTTATTTTGTAGCATCCATGCAAATAAACAATTGTACCAAGTTTGATTACAAATAAACTCATGGTGGTAGAGGAATTAAAAATTGGAATATGATAAGAAAAGGTTTTTAAAATGTTTAACGTTGACATTCTAAGGGAAATAACTTCTATGAGCAACATTTCTACAGCTTTGACTTACCACAAAACGGCAGTATCTACTACATGTGTAGTTGGTTTTCAAAATTGACTGGCCAGTAGATCATGTTGTGCTGCATGATCACTTAAATTATGCTATCATGGCTATGCCATTACTGTAAAAAAAATTGCAATGTATCCCTTTGTTCTATTTATAGCCATAGCGACCATATTCTTTTCACAAGTCAAAAATCCGAAAGATAGTTTATATCTACATTGGCAAAGAACAACTGAACTAAGTTTAGTTGCAGTTGTATTATTGGTGTCAGGTCAGAGGAGTTAACGTTTGAAAAGTGCTATTTTTCACCTTTTAGGGTTGTAAATTTTACAAGGAGTCATCTGACAACTTGGACCAAATGGAGACATTAGTAGAGCTTTTAATGCTGAAGCAGTAGGGTGGCATCGGATTTCATCTATCTTTTATATTTTTTGATTTACAAGCCAAAAACAGCAGTCTGACCCCCTTGGTCTATTTTTAGCAACGGCTGCCATGTTTTTCGACGGATCAAAGATCCCCATATCAGGTCTGTGGAGGATACCCTAAAGTACCACCGGACAAAATTTAGTTTGAATCTGTTCAGCCATTTCAGAGGAGAAGAAGTTGGAAGAAAAGTTAACTACGACGACGACGGACGACGAAGACGGACGCTAAGTGATGGAAATAGCTCACATGGTGAGCTAAAAAGGAACGTTCTGTATCTTTATTCTCAAATGTCTGACACATGGATCAAGCGCCCTTCATAACATAACCATTAAAGTTGTAGAATTGAAAATAATTAGATGTGGAATAAGAGTACGCGACACAGCCTAAAATCAATCAGCGATTCAGAAAAAAAAACACAATGCATAACCGCCAGTCCACCAGATGATTTCAAATCATTTTGGGTTTACCAGTATAGACTCTCAACAATGACTGGTTGTAATTCCTGCTATGGGTGACACATGCAGGTTGTCAAATCTGTTTGGCTTGAATCAAGATTATCCCTTAACTTGGAATAAAACAAATGCATGCTGCTAACAACAAGAGGCTTCCATGAGCCTGAATCGCCCATCCGGTCCTTGAGCTTCAAGGGTCTCTTCTATAAGATATGGCCCTGTCACACTATAACGTTTTAGCAAACGTGTGCCGAACGTTCGAATAATTTTCTAAAACGTTGTCAGTCGCTGTAACAAGTTTCAAAAACTATCTCGGTTAAAGAACACTAACTGCCTGCAACGCACGACAAACTTATTTAAAACTTATCTTTAGCGTTTGTCCAGCGTACTTGACGATTGCCTTGTGTGGATGTAGCGCATGTTTGACGATTGCAGAACGCATTCATAACGTTTGTCTTACTTATAATTTTTGCTTTCGGTGAAAAGCCAGGCATTCTGTTCTTTTTATTTTAGTATTGCTTCACAAAAGTCCAAATAGATCTATTTTCTGTCTTTAATGTATTGTTGGATTGATTTATGAATATAGATACATCATATAAATTTTATCTCGTTATAAAAATATTGGTTTTCGGCTTTCTGGTAATATGAATGTATAGTTATTCTAAAGCCTTTTTTTAACAAATAGTGATGTTTTTTGCACTCAGTCTAAAATAATAATAAAAAGCTACACCGAGCGCAGTATGATACGACCGCAACAAGTTGAACCCTGTATGTTAGAGGCCCAATATGGCTAGTCTATTGATTTGATCACATGAGGCCAATGGTGGACTTACAAAGCTTTTTGTCACGTGCATTCTGTGGTGGATTTTAAAATGCATATTTGACACATATATTTATTATACTTATTATTATACATGAATGAAATGACATTTCTGGCCCTTTGACCTCTAATTTTCAAAAAAAATGTAAGAGATTTTTCAAATCTGTTTGCAAAATAAGGCAGTGATTTTCACAAGGAATCCAATGATAAAAAGGATTTTGAAAATCTGACCAGAAATTAAAAAAAACTTATTTAATGGGTGTGGCCCGTCTTTAACCCCCAATGTAACAGTGAAATATATCACAACCATTGACACATTTAGTTGACAGAATATAATTAGCAAATCAACAAAAAAGATTTTTTTTAAAATTGAATTATTAATAAACATTCTATTATTGTTATGTCAATACACTCGTTTTGTCCCCTTTTGGCCTTTTTAAACTGTACCGGCCACAAACCCAATATACAAAACCAACATTCCTTTAGTGGATATACTGCAACTTCATATAAACAATTGGCTGGCCCACTACGACTTAAATTTTGGTATAAAACGATTCGCCTTGACAAACTTTTAAATTATTATAATTTATAGCTTTGTCTCGTTTCGACTTGAGTTCGCGTTGCTGAATGCGGTTTTGTTGTTATGTGTGTGTGTTTTATGTTGTTATGTGATTTGTTTTGTTGTGATGATTTTTTGTCTGCCGGTTTTGTCTTTGTCTTCACGGTTTTATGATACTGATTACCCCTTTGGTACACCTTTGCTTCTTTGATGTATTCGTCAACAAAAAATTGTTAATACCAGAGCGGGCTTACAACTTATATACAAATAACAGAATGCGTATGAACAAAGTGGTTTAATAGCTTTTGTAGGCTATGAATATAGTCAGTATGCCAACGATCCCAAAACTCAGAAGCTAACTGTTGCACTAATTTCCACAGGCTTCTTATAACATCCTTTGTACCGAAATAAGACTCTTCACAACGTTCCATAAATTGAACAGGTTTTTGCGTGAATTGATGGATTTTCCTGATCATTAGATAACGGAACTAATGACCTTGAATTTAAAGATAGCACATACTTCACTTTCTTATTTCTCGGTATTTAATTTGAAGCAATAGAGCGTCAAAAATGCGCCGGCAGGACCCTATTATCTTCTCCCAGACCCTGCCACAATGAGAGCCCTGCAGGGGTTTAAATATCCAGGTAATATTATTCTCAGTTAGGTGGTTATCAACAGGTATCAACAGCACCAATGTTTAACTCGTTTACTCCACCAACAAAATTTGTGCCACGATCCGAGCGAAATTAACGGACAGGTCCACTTAATGCTATAATCTGACGGAGAGCATATTATACGGTGCAAACTGAAATGGATCGCACAACTTTAATTTTTATATAAAGAATTGAAAAAAATCACACTATTTGTTTAAATGAATATCTTCCTATCAGCAAATTTTCAGACAAAATAAAATTAAGAAAAAGACCTATTTTTCTAGTCAGTCTTGACAACCTTCTCTTTAAAAGAACACGATTTACCTGTTGAGGTCAATTACGTCATAGAACAGGTTTACCTTTTAAACCGGTGTCCGTAAATTGGGATTAACAACATGTAAATTTGCATTGTGTTGGATTAAATATCCAATTCGGAAAGCAGGCATCCGGTATCTGTTCCATAGCAAGTTGTTTATCAATGAAAAATAAATCTTAGTAATAACGTCCCTTCAACAAATTTCGATAGCAACGGATTAAAAGGAATTGGATCTTTTACTTTTGCCAGTAAAATAGAATTTTCAAACCAATTTATATCAATAGTACATGTAATTACCTAACATTTCCATGAGTTTTGAAAATGTACTGCATGTATTACGCCATGTGTAATTTTTTTTAAAGGTTGACATTCTTTTCCTTTCAAACGTACGCCAAGTTTTATTCGAATTATAAAGCTTCGCGTCTTATTTGACTTTTTAAACGACAGTTTACATTGTAGAAATGATTTCTGAATAACATGATATTATTCCGGATATGATAACTGTCAGATCCTTATGCAATAAATGCAAAAAGTTGATTGTTTACATTTCGCCGCCATCGTTATTTACATCGTAAAAATATTTAAAGAAAATTGAATACCACTAGATATAAGACTGAATAAACTCGTGCTCACTGTTTTGAACAAAAACATGTTTTGGCTCCAAAGTCAGTGAATGTCAATTTCAAAATGGCAGACGACACTTTTGAGCATGCCCAGAAAAGAAACCACAGAAAATAAAAACCTTGGAAAATCAAATCTGTTTAAAACCTTGGAAAACCTGTTGAGACTCCTTGGAAATCCTCTTACTTCCAAACTTTATGAAATAAATTCCAACCTTGTCAAAAGAAAACCATGAAAACTGAACAATAACCATGGATTTTTTTTAAAAACCATGGAATAAAATATTTTCCAAGCTTTTCTATTAGGTAACGATGGAAAAAGTTTGGAATTCCGTGGTTTCCATGGAAAATCTACACCCGGGATGTTAGACGCCGATGCACCTCTCGTTCGACGAACTACTACTAGCCCAGGGCAAAATACATCCACACCTACGTATGAGAAAGGCGGATCAGCAGAAAGGCGATTTTGCGGCAGGACGGCCATTTGTGTCCATCCAAGCTTGCCACGAAGTTTTTGGTATAGAACACATTCACATTTCCAGACTAACGAGTTGATGATCCTCTTGACACTAATTTTGCATGATAGTGACTAATGAGTTATAAAGATATGTGATGTCGAGAAGGAAGAATTGTTGGATGAACATCTCGAGCTTGCAGTTTGCTTGGCTCTTTAATATGCTTAAGGCGACCTCCAACACGCAATGAGCCCTTTTCAACAATAATCGGATTCCGGGACAGTAACGGACTGTTCCGAGGCGGAGTTTTACCATTCCGAATAGCACTAATTTCATCTGGAAACTTGTCAGCTTGAACTTGTTTTATGATAAACTACTCGGTTTCCTCTCTCGTGAGAAGTTCAGAATTTGGTGTGAACTTGTTTCTCAGCACACTTTTCAGAATGTGAAAAACTTTAATTAGACGCTTCCACGTTGACGCTCGTTCAAAGTAGTGAGAAATTTCTTGGTAAGTATTGAACAGTTCAGGAGGTTTAACGTCCACTTTTGCTGACATAACTTATGAACGCACTTCCTTATCGGTTTCAGGTGTGATAAGCGGAAAAAAGGTTGACTCATGTATGGAAGTACGATCATTGTGGAGAAATGGCGGACCTAATAACCAAATGCTAGCCCATAATTCAATAGCAGACTATCCACGAGTTGCTGCATCTGAACAATTGAGCTCAAATGATATGTAACTCCACTAATTGGGTGTACTAAATAACATAATACTACACACTCTATTTGCAACATACACTTGAAATTGCTAGATATCATTCGATATGTAGCCTAAGACAATCTGACTATCAGAGTAGAATCGATTTAGACAACATTTGTCTAAATCAAGTTGTGTTTTGAGTGTCTCAACAATTTCGGTAGCTAGAAGTGCACTGCATAACGCAAGGCAAGGAATTGTACGTCCGTGTACAGGAGCAACTTTAGCTTTGCCCATTAAGAAACCTAAGTCCAATTTATCACCACAAAACACTTTCAGATAGGCCAAGGCCGCAATGACTTCCTTTGAAGCGTAACAGAATACATGTACTTCAACACGATCTGACTCACTAACAGACAACGAACAACACATCTTAGGTACATGCAATGTTTCAAGATATTTGAGTGAGCGCAGCCACTTTTCCCATTTGTCGCAAAGAGATTCATCAAGTGGGCCATCCCAATCATTGGCTTGAGAAGATGACATAAGGTCACAGAAAATTTTTAAGTATTTTACCTTCTAGCGTCAATGGCGCAGTAAAACCTATCGGATCGAACAAACTATTTTTCGTGAGAGTATGCCTCTGCGAGTATACGGTTTCGACTCTTCTGAAACGGTGAATGTAGATGTCTCTCGATTAATGTCCCATTGAACACCTAAGCTTCGTTGCATTGGAAGACTATCAGCATGATTGTGACTAAGATCTGTGTTATAAAATTTCTTTGCAAGGTCCTTGGTTTCAAATGTTTCAATACTTCTTTCGAATTTGATGCGATCTTATGCAAACGTAATTGACGACCAACTAATAGCTCGTGTTGGGTTTCCTTGACTAAATCGCGGTTTTCAGTACACTAGGACAATTGATCAGACCATCGTCGACAAAAAAACTCATTTTAGACGAATTCTGAACTTCCGGACCAGCAATTTCGACAGCTTTCTGAAGGCCATACGTGGCAATTGGCGGACTTGGCGAGTTGCAAAATACATGGACGGTTATTCTGAACTCTTGTAAGGGTAGGTTTTAGTTGCTGTCACGATGCCATAAAAACCTAAGGTAGTCTATGTGGTCTTCGTTAACTCTAAAATTATGGAAGATCTGTTCCACGTCTGCTGTGATAGCAATACGTTCCTTAAGACACCTGAGAAGTATTCCTTGTGGACTATGTCTGGACCTTTCATTAATACATTATTGAACGATGTACCTCGATGCTGGAGAGTCGAAAACTATTCGAATAGCATCCGGCTTCTTGGGGTGGCACACCCCAAACATCGGGAGATACCATCCCTCTTTGTCTGTTTTGATTGTGGGTGCTTTTTCGGCGTGACCCTTCCCGAAGATCTTATCCATGAAGCACTTGACATGTTCATACTTCAATTTGTTCTTTAGCAGGCTTTGATCAAAGGACTTAGCAAGTTTCAATGCTTGTGCTTTGTTGTTGGGTAACATAGACCTGTCCTTTCTAAACGGTAAAGAAGCTGTCCAAAACCCACTACCTTTATCAAGCTCAAATTCAGCATTCATAATGTCAAGAAAATCCATATCTTCACGTTGATAAGCTAATTTTTCATCATGTGGGGTCATTTTGAAGATGCTTTCAGGTTCCTGTATTCGAATCTCACTAGAGCACGGCTCTAGTACAGAGGGGCGACCACTTGGCAACAAAAAAGTTTTGTTTACGTTAACTTCAACTGAATGTGCTGCTCCTAAACATACTTGGCCGATTATCGCCCAGTTTAGTGGTAATTTCTTGGCAAATGGAAGAGTTGCTGTGTCAGTTCTCTGATCTAGTACGAAATGAGCTATAGAAATGTTCCTACCTATTAATAGTTCTATATCAGCGTTGTTATCCGGCCCTGGAATAAACTGAGCTATTGGCTTCAGGTGCTTGTATCTCAAAAGTACATCAGGTGTCGGTAAACATGTATTTCATCTCGGTTTCGTGGATTATCATTACATTCAATGGTAGACGGCAACCTAAACGTACATGATCCATCTATCGACTGTACTACATAATTCGTCCCTTTTCGACCACTAGTTGACACCTGACCAGCACAAGATATGAGTGGGTATTCAATGTCTGGACCACGATTGTTGAACGCATCGTATGTGAGCTCTGACTGTCAATCATAGCATAAAAAGTATGTAGCATATTTGGGTTGTCTTCGCGGTATACTCGAACGGATATTATCTAATCACAGGACTTGCTTGTACCCTCTGGTTTACCACAGATCTGAACGCATGAAACTGCCCTTTTTTCTGTGTGGTGAGATCTCTCTCCTTCATGCTTTTCTGATCTTATATGAAGTGTTGTAGGATGGTTGACACTTTCACAAATAGTACATTTAACAGTCTCTTTACAGTTCTTAGCTTGGTGTTTCACTTTGCCACAACACTTAAAGCAAATTCAATATTTTCAAATGAACCTTTTCCGTTCATTAATTGCCTTCTTTCTGAAGATAACGCACCAATTCAATGGGTGATTTGTGTGGTGAATTGGACATATGTATAAATCAGATTGTTCTGCAGGCTGTGAAAATGAGACGTCTTCTATCTTTGTCTTTCCAGTATTTACGGAAGCGCTGTTGAACTTTCCTTTTGCATTCTGAACTGATTTGTTCTCTGTACTAGTGAAATAAAAGCTTGGATCGTTCCTCGTTTCAGCTGTGTATTGTATGAAATTTTCAAAGAATTCAAAAAGCGGATACACAGTTCTAGACTCTCGTTTATATCTGGTGGCTTCATTTATCTACTTTTCAAGAATATTTCTAGGTAGCTTTGATGCAAGTTGATTTACTCCAGTAGAGGAATCAAAGTAAGCAAATGCAGTAGCGTATTGTCTCTGGCACTTCACTGCATTTATATCAGAGACTAAGTCAGTAAAGTCATATAAATGAGATGTCTCATACGGTGGAATGCTTGGAAAAGATGTTATTCGGTTCTTGAGATGACTTTCAATTATCTCCGGTGCAACATACATTTGCTCTACACTTTCCCAAATCTTCATGACTGTAACTTCTGAATTTCCAGCATTACTTGACACTGCGGCTTGTCTAGATAAGTAAGGGCATAGATAGCGTACTAAAAGATCAAGCTCCTTCTTGGGGGTAGCACAAACCTCAGTCATTATAATTTTAAAACTCAGTTTCCATGAGTTGAAATGTATCAGATTGTCATCATACTTACTAAAACGGGACATAATGAGTTCCCTTTTAATAAGTAACTGGCTAAATGGGTCTTTCAACACACTGTTATTGTCATTACTACTGTTTGGTCACTTCTATGTTGGCTATACCATGAAGACTGGAAGTTCACTTGCTTTGAGTCTTGTACTCGGTTCACATGGTCGACTTGAGTTGGGTCTCTCCCAGCTGTATTACGAACTTGTGTGCTTAACTTCACTCTTGTATCATCGAAGTCACATGACTCACTGACTGTTTGAGACTTCACTGGCAGAGTTGTTCGTCCAGTCCTTCTGTGTGTCTTCTCCGCTATTGAATCTTGTAGTTCTTTAATAGCTTTGTTAATGTTTAAAATCTTGTCATCGATAATCCTGTCGTAGGTTTCTTGGCAGGCTACCAGCTCATGTAACAAAGTTCTAAGACTCTCAGAATTCATGATGATTGAAGATTTTGACTGTGCAGTTACAAGCCACATAAAAACACGTATTTAAATGTAGATGTATATTTGCCTCCTCCCTCGAGGGTCAAAAACTACAAAACAAAAATAAATAATGTCTTAGGAACATTAAAGACTAGAAAATACATATTTCAAAACAATATAATATACAAAATGTGGTGTCATTACTAAAAAGAGTGACACCATACAAAGTAATATACATGTAATACTAAAAAAGGCACGAAAATATTCAACAGAAAATTACCAAATATCATACATATATAGTTTTACAAGTTTCTCAAAAATTAACATAAAACGGTCTGTGATAGCTGAGAAAAAGTTTTATGTGTAATTATGGTTTAACATGTAATCAACATGATAAATTAAACAGTATGAATAAATCATGTAAATAAAGTAGATATCTGACATAAACATAGGTGTTTAGCTACATGTACATGTACTTGACTCGTTTACTGTGCAAAACCGACATTATGTCTACATAAAGCAATAAAAATACATTTTGGAGTGTAAGTTATGTGTATAAGTTCATGAATGCTCATAAAAAGGTAAGATTCATTGGTATAAAGTTCTATGAAAATATGTAAATCGAGTTGCATATTGTCAACAGTGACATCGTAATTTTTTCGCGTGCAACAGTCACAATATTATCAAAAATAGAAAAAAAATACAACAACGACATGAAATTAAAATGGTGGCTCCCGCAGGGTTAAAAACTATCTGCGACCTGATGGCTGTTTAAGGGCGACTTCCGACCTGCAATTATGCCAAAAAGCGACCTGCGACCTCCGCCAAAATATGCCTTTTAAAAGCGACCTTGTGACCTCAGACCCCTTTTAAAAGCGACCTTGCGACACGTTGATTAGAACATATAGATATAATAAACTCACTCCCTAGTTCATCAGACTAACGAAAGGAGAATAAATAAATTGAGCGTCTTGGGTGGAAGTCTATGAAGAACATGTATAAAAACTAAGAACCAAAAAGAAAAACCAAAACCCGGAGTACAATTTCCGGGATCGGAACACTTTATTTTCCTCAATTTCGAGTTTTGGTTGTTAAGTTTGTAATAATGTCCCCTTACCAAGGGCCACTTGGAAACTTACTATAAATTTTGCCATAATGAATTCACCTTTTTCTGAAAGTTTTTACTTCTGAATCATGCCATTTTTTAATGTTTTGTCTTTTTACCTCCATGCCCTTATATTCTTATCCTTTTTTTTTCAATGATTTTTCTGCTGCTGAGGTGAGTATGTCTGATGTCAAATAGATATCTGTGATTCTGAGATTTCTAACATTTTAATTTTTTCAATTTTTACATAGATTTCAGGAGATGAGAGTGCCTCCTGAAATTTGTTGCAAGAATCATCTGACCATATGTAATTGGGTGTTTTTTCATACAGGGTTACATCTTCTTTTAAACAATTAAACGATAATGCCCATTCAATTATGCAATGACAATCTGACATAGTGGGGATATTATCATTTACCTTTATAAAATACCAAATTTGATCCAGGATACACTTCGACATAATTGTATAATCAACTACACTTGTGCCATTGGGCGTAAAACATGTAAATTTACCACTCAAATCCCTGAGGACTTTACCAGTAATTTCTAAGTTGATTTGCTATACAAGAAAGTCTAAGAGAACTTTGCCTCTTGCATCTATGATCGAATCTTTACTTTGACTGGGGCTAATTTGCCCGTCAACAGAATACCTATTTAAAAGGGACAAGTGATGTGAAAAGTCGTCATCAATGATAAAGTCGTTCTCTCCGAAATCTCCATAGAAAAGAACATTTCATCATTTTCCTCAATCCGTCAACGATCAGTCATTGGCCCGTCATCGATCCGTCAGAGTGTTCTATTGATTAGTTCAAGTACCGTATGCGCTAAACATAAATTGACCGCATCTCAACTTGACAAAGTACGCTTGCTTTCTTATGATTGTTTTCAAAGCGGAATTTGTCATTTGACAGATTGAATTAATTTTCATTACAGTATTAAGGTTTTTTACGTCAATACTTTAAATTAAAAGTATTATTATAAACTTCATACGTCAATGGCTTCAATATTTAACAATGAGAACAAACGTAATATCACACGATCTTTAATTTTGATATTGTTATGAAATGAACATACAAGCTTTGGCTGACATATAATATAAAAAAGAAGCTTTGTTCTTCACCTAGATAAAAATGTTAAATAAACACGAAACAAATATCGAACTGAATTTTAATTGTTTAATTAGGCATTATTGTTTTCTTTTGTTTTAATTCCATATATTGATTGCTTAATGCATACTTGAAACAATAAAATAAATATTTGTACTCTTTGTTAAAACGAAATCTAAAGAAATTAGACGTAAAAGGTTACGCATTACCCAAAGAATTAAAAATTTTCAATGACCGTTAAAATAATGTTGAAAAATATAAAACTATACATTTCGGTGTTTTTTGCGTTTGGTATTTTTTGGCGCGGGTTACATGTAACGCTTGTTTTTAGCTCACCTGACCCGAAGGGTCATGTGAGCTATTGTCATCACTTTGCGTCCGTCGTCCGTCCGTCGTCCGTCGTCCGTCGTCCGTCCGTAAACTTTTTAAAACGTTAACTCCTCTGACACCATTAGTCCAATTGAAACCAAACTTGGTATGGTTGTTCATTAGCATTCGGTGCTTAGAACTGATGTGGGGATTTTCGATTCGTCGTAAAACATGGCCGTCGTGGCTAAAAATAGAACATAGGGGTAAAATGCAGTTTTTTGCAAATAACTCAACAATCGCTGCAGATGTCAAATTCTGCCAAGGTAAAAGTGATCAGCACCTCCAGATCTACCTACCCTGAAATTTTGAAGAAAATCTAACAACCTATGTAGGAGTTATTGCCCTTTTTGTGGATTTTTTGCAAATTTTGCACCTGTTTAGCTCAATATCCTGAAAACTATACAAGTTATTTGAGAAATTTAAATTGCATATTGTTGAGCACATCAAGATCTACAAAATATGTAATAGAGTCAACGTTGTAGAACCTTTCCTTTTAGGAGTTATTGCCCTTAGAACGTCAAAATTGAGCATTTGAACAGCATTTCCTCATTACATTGAAAACGTTAACTCCTCTGACAATTCAAGTCCAATTGGAACCAAACTTAGTATAGTTGTTTATTAGCATTAGGTGTATAGAACTGATGTGGGGATTTTTGATTGGTCGTAAAACATGGCCGCTGTGGCTAAAAATAGAACATAGGGGTAAATGGCATTTTTTTTTCAATTAACTCAAAAACGGTGACAGATGTTAAAATTTCGATTGGGAACAAAAGTGATCAGCACCTCAAGATCTTCCTACCCTGACAGTTGAAGAAAATCCAACGACTCATGTAGGAGTTATTGCCCTTTTTTTTATTTTTTTTGCAAATTTTGCACCTGTTTAGCTCAATATCTTGAAAACTATACAAGATATTTGGGAAATTTAAATTGCATATTGTTGAGCACATCAAGATCTACAAAATATGTAATAGGGTCAGCGTTGTATAACCTTTCCTTTTAGGAGTTATTGCCCTTAGAACGTCAAAATTGAGGATTTTATAAGCATTTCCTCATTACATTGAAAACGTTAACTTCTCTGACACTTCAAGTCCAAATACCAAACTTGGTATAGTTGTTTATTAGCATTAGGTGTATATAATTAATGTGGGGATTTTTGATTGGTCGTAAAACCTGGCCGCTGTGGCTAAAAATAGAACATAGGGGTAAATGGCAGTTTTTTGCAAATAACTCAAAAACGGTGACGGATTTTAAAGTTTTGATTGGGAACAAAAGTGATCAGCACCTGAAGATCTACCAGGTCTGAAATTTTGAAGAAAATCCAATGACTCATGTAGGAGTTATTGCCCTTTTTGTGGATATTTGAGAAATTTAAATTGCATATTGTTAAGCACATCAAGATCTACTAAATATGTTATAAGGTCAACGTTGTAGGACCTTTCCTATGAGGAGTTATTGCCCTTAGAACGTCAAAATTGAGCTTTTAAAAAGCATTTCCTCATTACATTGAAAATGTTAACTCCTCTGACACTTAAAATCAAATTGGAACCAAACTTGGTATTGTTGTTTATTAGCATTGGGTGTATAGAACTGATGTGGGGATTTTTGATTGGTTGTAAAATATGGCTGCTGTGGCTAGAAATAGAAAAGTAGGTTAAACTGCATGTTTTTGCTAATAACTCAAAAAGGGTTACAGATTTTTGAATTTTAATTGAGATAAAAGTGATCAGCACCTTAAGATCCACCATATTGTCAGATGGTCTCATTATTAAACTTATAACCCTCTCAATGTCAAGTAGCCTTTACTTCAGGCACATATGTCAGGTGAGCGATTCAGGCTTCTGGGAGCCTCTTGTTTTTCTGACAGTCGTAAAAAATACCTATAATATCATTAAATAAAGGTAATAACAAAACTACCGAACTTGAATGATCAATCTTATAGTCCAGAGAAAATGACAAAAACAAATCAGTCATACCGGAAAATTGATGGATCGCAATGGTTCTGACTTGGTACAGGCATTTCAAACGAAATGGTGGGTTAAACCAGGTTTTACGGCGCCAAACGTCCCTCTTCCATTGCGATTTTAGGATCCGGTAATGACCATAGAACACAACATAGTTGTGATACACAATAGGGATATTGAGGTGATCATCTCAGCATCTCAGAAAAGGTAGTGGATTAGTTTAAAGGGATATTTTTTACGAAAAGATTTTTTTTACTTACAAAAAAAGGCAAACAGCTAACTTGTTTTGTCTAATTTTAACCATATGAACAACACAAATGCGGCTATGGCACCATATTAATCTAAAAATCGAAAAACAATGATCACTAAATAATATGTGTAAAGCTTTCCAAAAAGTCATATTCATGAGCTTAATCCCGCCTAAAGCATGGCTGCGCGCTGTATTTTATTTTGTTCATAAACTTTGCTTGTTCATAATTGCTACCAGTCCACTTTATTTTGAGGATTTAGCCCATGTAAAATATTCACGGCGACGAAAACGCAAAAGTTGCGAAACAAAGAAAATGACAATAATGGCTCCAATATAATAAATGAAGATGATTTAGATAGTTCACATTGAATTTGTTTAATTTGTCATCTCATTAACGTCTTCATGAACAAAACATCTGAGATTCCATTCTATAGCCGTACTAAATACACTAAAATATATCTGTCGTTACGAATGAAACTTATCTTCATATTATGTTTAAATTTTGATGAAAAAAGTGGTTTTGCAAACAATTTCTTGACAATTTTATTAAACCGCCATATAATTTAAAGCTCATAAATCAGATTTAACCTAAGTCGCACATTGTATGTTGCAATTGCTTCCCATTCTGTATTTTAGTAAACGATAAAATCAATAATGATTTCCATAATTGGTTAAGCCAATCAATGCACAGTATTTTGTCACGTGTCTAAACAAAAATTTTCTTCGACAAGAAGCTTTCGCCATTTTGTTTCTTCAAAAGAAATTTTTATCCCACCTCCTCCCCTTCTTAAAACCACCATTTTTACTTACTCTCATATTTACAATTTTGTTTGTGATCCTTTAATTTTGACACATATTTTAAATTTTCAATGTGTAATCTAGGTTTACTTAATGATTCAATGATTGTTATGTCGGATTGTTTTTACAATTTATTACTTATATAATTATAACAATTACATGTATAACATGCATATATGGATGTACAATTATGTTTTTCAATTAAAGTTTAATAGGCCTTTTTTATATGTGGCCTTGTTTGATATGCCACCTTTTTTGTAGGCTGGCTTTTCAAGGGAGTTAATTCAAAATTTTAGATTTTAATATTATGTAAAGGTTAACTCCCTTGTGTCTGTACATAATTTCTTTTCGTCATTTTAAGAAATGACATTTTGATCGGACTGTTTGTTTTATTTCATTAGCAGCCTTTACAAATAACAGAGCAAGGAGTAATCTAGGGAGAAGCTGTCACTTAGCATCAGTTGGTCTTTCATTATTCTAATCACATTGAACAATGGTGAACATAAACATATTTAAAAAAATTCCAAATGTGATATATTTTACTAATCAAGCATAATCTCTGAACTATGAACCTTTTTTTTTTTGAAGTCATGGATATTTAGATAAGCAACTTTTCAACTTATCTTAACATTTTTGATTCAAATCGGGTGACAAAAAAATATTTCGCAAATAATTTCTTGTCAATTCTATTACACTTAACTATTTTTGATACTTAAAAACTTTTGCAGGTAACTTTAATATTACAGTACATCAGTGTAATTCAGACTGATTTCTAAATTTAGAGAAACAGATATCTTAAAGGGCTTTTTAATTATTCCAATCGATCCAATTAATTTTGATCAATTTCCAGGTTGTTTATGACATTCGTTGTCCGTCCAGTCCGTCATCGATTCGTCAGGAATCAGTCACCAATCATTCACAGATCCAGTCTCAATCATTCACCAATCCATCATAAACCAGTCATCAATTAGTCACCGATCAATTATCGATTTGTCACCAATCTTCATCCGTCGACGATCAGTCATTAATCCTTCATCCATCGATCTGTTAGAGTGTTCTATTGATCGGTTCAAGTACCGTAAGCGCTAAACATAAATTGACCGCTTATCAACTTGACAAAGAACGCTTGCATTTTTATGATTTTTTTATAAAAGAAATTTGTCAAATGACAGATTGAATTAATTTTCATTACAATTATAAGGTCTTTTTGTCAATACTTCAAATTAAAAGTATTATTATAAACTTCATATGCCAATGGTTACAAATGTTAACAATGAGAACAAACGTAATATCACAAGATCTTCAATTTTTATATTGTAACGAAAAGACAATACGAACTTTGGCTGATTTATAAGACAAAAAAAACAAAACAAGCTTTGTTCTTCACCTAGTAAAAAATGTTTAATAAACAAGAAACAAATATCGAATTGAATTTTGATTGTTTCAATTAGGCATTATTGCTTTCTTTTGTTTTAATTCCATATATTAAAATCTTATATACTTAAAACAATAGAATCCATATTTGTACTCTTGGATAAAAGCAAATCTAAAGAAATTAGACGTAAAAGGTATGCATTACCCAAAGAATTGAATATTTTCAATGACCATTAAAAATATGTTGAAAAATATAAAACTATACATTTCGGTGTTTTTTGCATTTGGTATTGTCTGGCGCGGGTTACATGTAACACCTTTTTTTCCGACAGTCGTAAAAATTTACTATAATATCATTTAAAGAATGGTGGATTAGGTTAAAGGGATATTGTCTACGAAAATATTTTTTTACTAACAAAAAAAGGCCAACAGACAACTTGTTTTGTCAAATTTTAACCATATGAACAACAAAAATATCGAATAACAATGATCACTAAATAATATTTGTAAAGCTTTACAAAAAATCATATTCACGAGCTTAATTATGCCTTAAGAATGCGCACTTTTTAAATATTGTTTTATAAACTTTGCTTGTTCAAACTCACCACCAGACCACTCTATCTCTAGGATTTAGCACATGTAGAAATTTCACGGGGACGAAAACGCCAGTCGCCAAACAAAGAAAATGGCAATAATGGCTCCTATATAATACATTAAGATGAGTAAGATAGTCTACATTGAATTTGTTTGATTTATCACCATATTAAAGTCTTCAGAAACAAAACATCCGAGATTGCGATCGATGGCCGTATTAATTACACTGAAGTATATCTGTCGCCACGAATGTAAGCAAATAATCAATCAGCATGATCAAATAGTTATGAGGGAAACAAAACAAGTTAAAGGCAAATTTGGTAATAAATTTATGGTCAAAGTTTCCTTTTATTACAGTCATGTTAATCGGTTTTGTCGTTGCCCTTTCGGACGTTTGACACTTGAATGCCCAGTTATTGCCTCTTTGGGTTTTTTTTTGGTCTGAATGACATTAAAAACATTTGGGACGAAAAAATATTATATTTTGGTAGACAATATGTCTTTAACAAATCGAAAAATGTTTCTATTGGGATAATCGTGGTGTTGCAATATTTTCCCAGGTGTATATATTTACAACACTAATTCGTTATATGTATTACTTACGTGTCCTTTATTTTAAATAATATCGTTATTTTAGAAAATAAATAATAGTATCGCATTTATTATGGTGCCAAACTTTATTTGGACGCAGTTGTACTATATAACTAGACTAAGTATAATTATTGATAATAAATATTTGTTTTGAAGTCCCTTTATCAAGATTATCCTTATCATTCAGAACTAAATCCGTTATTTGTTCTTCATAACAGTCTCCGTAAGATATTGGACATAAGGAATACGTATACGTTTGTAGTTATAAACAATATGCACACTCTTGTTATTGTATTTCTAATCCAATAGAGGTATATCATCAACCTGTGTTTGTCTGTAAATCTGTTACACTTATCGAGTTAACCCCATAACTTAGTGACTATGTCTCTTCCTTTCTTTATACTAAGCATAACTTCATTAAATTGTGTTAGAATAAAAACAGTTTTGACTGATTTGCTGATTTTAAGCATCTCGTCTTCATCTTTTAACAAAAAATACTAAAATAATACATTCTTTACACATAGATCTTTTATACATTGTAGCTAAGAGATAATGAGCTGTGTTATGATTTCTATGTACTCAAAGTGAGCTGTTCTATAAAATACAAAAAAAAATATAGCATTATGTTAAATATGTTGTAAAACTATGACAGACCAAGATAGGAAAGAAAACTTTCTCAGACATGCCATTCTTGTGGTGGATCATTGTAAAGAGGCCTTAACATCATTGATTGAATGTGATCTTCAGCTTAAAAAAGTAACGTTTGAGCAGTTTCTGAATAACAACCAGCATGAGATATTTCATATGTGCCGAGAAAAGATGTGTCATTGTGGAACAAAACAAAAATTTCCACAAGTGTTTTTTAGATCACAAATTGAATTATTTTTTGACATGAACCTAAAATCTGCGAAACCTGGTATTGCCATAGATGTTTTAGATATGACCCTTGCGAGATGTTTGTTGGTCAATTTTTGTTTTGATGTGTTTTGGCATTACAATTTACAATACCAGAAACAATCCTTAGAAGATTTTGTTCATGCTAAAAAGCATACAATTTATCACCTTTGGCAGTACAATACCAGATGCTGTCACTGTCCAACGGTGTTTAATACAACATTAAACTTTCAAAAATTGGACCAAACAGAATGGCTCTCCATGTTTAATGTGGCTTCACCACAACCACCATGCAGTATGCAGGCTCAAGCAAATGCCTTTCCATGTAACAGCCTATGTGATTATGAGACCCGACAAACTATTACATTATCGAGTCTTAACCAGAAACTTCAGAAAACGTTACTCGAAAACTGCTGTTTATTAAGAAATTCAGTTGAAACCCTGGTAAACATTCGTAACTTTAAATATGGACATGCAGAGCACGCGAGAATGTCGGATTCTGACTTTGAAAAAAACAAAAAGTCAATAATTGAGATTATCCTTCTTATTGCGAAATTGTGTGGAAAAGAACCGGAGGTGGAAGCTGCTATAAAAGTCACACTAACAGACAGTTTAGACCACACACTTGTAGCGAAATACAAAGAGCTGATGAGTGAGATACACCAGGTAATTCTAAAATACTGAGGTTCTTTTAAAATCATTACATAAATGATAAAGGAGTAGGGGCATTTAAGCCCTTATTTGGCCCCAAAAACTTAGACACATTTTAGAACATTTGTCAAAATAGAAACTATGGTGCTTATATAAAAGTTAAGATATAGAGTTAATATTTCCAGAAAGGATTTTTTGGCCTTAATAGTTTGGCTGAGGCATAGTAGATCCTCAAACTTCGGTCAAATAACAAAACTGGTCGTTTTTGATGTATTTTATCACATTTGAAGGTAGTGTTTGCTTGAATCAAAAAGGTCCACACCCATGTTCAAAAACGATATTTTCAGAAAAGATGCTTAATAATCAGACACATGCTCAGTTAAAATATTTTGTTTGAACATGGGTGTGCTCACTATCTACCAGAACAAAATACAGATGGGTGCACACATAACCTGTACGGTAAGTTTACTTGAGAAGCAGACATCAAGTTAACTTCAAGTTCACTTGCGACTTGTCATGTGACTGCTTTGAGCAGACGCGCGACTGGTTCCAAGTTAATTTGAAAAGCAGTCATGATTGCACATCTGCTTTTAAAAGCAGTCACACAATTATGACAGGTCTGGTCAAGTTAACTTCGTGAAATGTCTGCTTTAAAACCTGAATGCAAAAGGACATTTTCTATGTTCTTTTGCCTAAACTGTATTTGAATTTAAGTTTTTTTATGTTAAAGACACTTTTTGTTGTATTGAATTAAACCCTTGCATTATCAAACATGTCTGGTAAGAGCAGACTTGTTGCAATGACTGGTCTCGTAAAAGCAGTCATGTCTTTGTGACTGGTTATGACCAGTCTTAAAAAAGCTGTCACATGTCACAAGTCTGCTTTAACCAGTCATGAGTTAACGCAAGTTAACTTGACTGTTTGCTATAGCAGACATGAGCAGTCGTGGAAAGCAGTCACAAAGTTAACTTTATGTTAACTTCTGTACAGGTTATGTGTGCACCTATCTGTATGTGTCAAAAAGGCCAGAAAATAACATTTTCAATCGTTTTGGTCATTTTTATCAACTTTGACGTCACCATGACATCACAATGACATGAAAAAGGTCAAAATTTGTCATGTTTCTTTAAGTCCATTTACTTCTGTTTAAATCTACACCAAAAACAATTATTTCTGAGTAACTCAAATTTTGGGGCCAAATATTGGCCTTAGTGCCTCTACTCCTTTCTGTAGTGGTACTTGGTGTGGCTTACAATTAAATTAACTTAAACGGTAAAGTGTACCAAACCTTTTCTCACGACCCTCTGGACTGTTCTACCGGAAATATCATTTACGGAATTGAGTGTACTTTGTGTGGACTGTTGTATGTCGTTGAAACCAAAAATTAATTGCGTTCTTGCATGAATGGTCATAGGTTTGACACCAAAATTCTGATTATCGGGTTTTGTGTCACCACTCTACCAACCTAACCATGACCAATGTTTGAACATGAAAATCCGGTTTATCGAAAAGATTTACCACGACACCAACTGTTCTTATCTTTGTACACCTCACCGTAAAAAACGAGAGCTTCACTGGATAAAAACTTTAGGTACTGCAATGCCTTATGGATGTAATGATAACATCAAAGGAGTAGGAAATCTTTCTAGCCCACTATGTAGTGAGGTGAATGTTATGAAACTGTTTGACCCTAATGGTAGACACGAACGTAGTTATGGTCACAAACGATACAAACCGGGATCTGCTGCCAGTCAAACTGACAATAGATCTATTTCAGACACGGTTGATGATCTGGTAAGTCCACAACAACCTTTGGGAGTCTATCATGTTCGTACAATTCTCTATTCACTACGAGTCACGAAACTTAAAGACCTACGTGATCTTGGGTTAGAAAAAGCAGGTACTGATCCATTTTTCCTTCTTAGAGACTTACTAGCATCATCTGTGATGTTGCTGTTTTTCGTCTTTTTAAGCCTATAAGAAGTGAACCTTTTACTACTGAGGATAGAACATTTCTCCATATTCCATTTAAGAAGAAAGGGATAGATGCTATTAATATCAGCAATATTTTAAATCGTAAGGTCGTTATATCTCAAATTCCTCCATATTTCAAAAATCAGTCAACACCAATTGTTTCCTTCCGCTACACTAAAACCATAAGTAGTAAAATTTTCAACCACAAAAAGGCATTGCAGGACCTAAACATTGAAGAATATCTAAAGTCCCCTCTGACATGTGATTGCCATGCTTCTCCCTTTGTCTATGGTCCATCTGGCCATGTCATCACGGGTGATCTTAAGATAATTGAAAATGATTTATTACGTAATGTGGTTTCCCATGGACCAAAATTCAGGGAACCACAGCGTATGAATTGGAATCACAACTTTAAGATTAACATGGACGCTGTGGAGGACTATGCTAGGGCCTGGATAAAAGGGGGAAAAGGACCAAGAACCAGAGCTTGAATCACTGTCGATCTCTTGTACGAAGCCAAATAGACACACAAAAGACAAACTTTGCAAATGTGTGAACCCCGGCCTTCTTCTGTATTTAGAGATCGTGAAGCTCTCAATTGTCTCTCTTCCTTACAAGACAAATATGTTGTCACGCCAGCAGACAAGGCTTCCAATAATATAGTTTTTGTATGTAAAGCACATTATTACAATTGTCTAATAAAAGAACTAGGCATTGATGGTAATAATTCCGCTAGTGCTACTTACAAACGGACTACATTTAACAAAGATGAAATCATAGCCAACCATAGCTCTTTTGTGTCCTCTTTCGATATTCAAATGAAAGAGGAACATAAAGAGTTACCATATTTGTACTGGATACCTATACTTCACAAAAATCCGTTCAAAGAAAGGTATATACTGGATCTTTATCATGTTCAACTCGTAGAGAACAAGAAGATGAAAGAGGCAAGGTCATTTAATCTTATATTCAGATATATTGATGATGTCCTTTCTGTCAATAACACTTCATTTGGTAGATGGATTCCTTCAATATATCCTCCAAAATTGGAGATTAGAGAGACCAACGAATCAAATTGCTTCACGTCTTTCTTCGATTTGCACCTCGAATTTGACACAGGTGGTCATCTCAGTAATAAAAATACGATAAAAGAGACGATTTTAACTTTCAAAATATTAATTTTCCTTATCTACAGAGCAATATACCTACTTCCCCTGCATACGGTGTTTATATTCCGCAACTTATTCGATATGCCAGAGCCTGCGCACATTTCACAGATTTTTTTATCAGACACCGACTTCTTCGTGACCGACTTTTGGAGCAGGGCTATAAGAAAAAACGTCTCATACGATCCCTAAAAAAATTCTTTCTTCGTTATCAGCCACTAGTAGAAAAGTTCAAAACTGAGTTAAAAGATATGGTGGTTAATTGTTTTAATTAGTGTTTGATTGTTCTGCTGTACTGAGATGATCACCTCAATATCCCTATTGTGTCTCACAACTAAGTTGTGTTCTATGGTCATTACCGGATCCTAAGATCGCAATGGAAGAGGGAGGTTTGGCGCCATAAAACCTGGTTTAATCCAACATTTCGTTTGAAATGCCTGTACTAAGTCAGGACCATTGCGATCCACTAATTCTCCGGTATGACTGATTCGTTTTTGCCATTTTCTCTGGACTATGAGATTGCTCATTCAAGTTCGGTAGTTTTGTTATTACCTTTATTTGCCAAAAAACTACTAAAAACTTGCATAATATTAACACTTTTTCACAAATGAAAACTAATTTTAAGTACATATTGCATATTTGCAGCTCTTTAAAATATTTTCAAGTTTTGAGGCAAAATTTGGATATTTTCATACCTTGTCCTTTTCTGTAAATGAAATCATTAAAAATATCTTCATATTGTTTATGATAAAATTTAATAAAGACTTTACAAAGTCCTGAACCTTAAATTATTGAGGTTGTTTTAAGTTTACAGTTTTTTTGCAATAAGACAATCTAGTCTTACCATGATTACACGATTAATTAAATTTTTATGCATGAACGAATAGTCTTGTCGCTTAATTTCTCTCCGTATATATACGTGTATCACCCTTTTTTGTTCTTTAATCAGGTTTATGATTATGACATTTCAGAATTGGCAACACCAAAATGAAAAAATACAGGAGTTAGAAATCAACATTGGAGAAACTTCCAGCAGGGTTGATGAAACAAATAAAGAACTAGGTATAGTAAAGGAAAGTTAACAAAAAAAGAATAAAAACCTGTTATGTGATTTATTCTGAATCTTTAAATCACAATATATCATTACAGTTTTGTTATATCTAATCTAATACTATAATAAAAGGAATTTTATTTCAAGACATTTTAAGCTAACTTGTGAATTACACAATATATTTGAACTAGTTAAAACATTGTATCAATTGCAAGCAGATCATAGCCAATCATACATATTTCATGTCTTATTTCAATATTCAACAGGAAGGTATATAGTTAGATCTTTATCATGTTCATATACAGAACTGTCTGTTCAACCCAATAAAATCTTGTCTGCTGTTAAAGAAGAACAACAAGCATACTGTGACACTATAAATAATCGTATCGGAATCAATTTTATTTGGATTTTTTTAAGAACTCAAAAAAGATAATTTGTGAGATAAATTTAAATCCCGGTAATTCTCCGAGGTTTATTTTTTGACATCGTTTATACACCACATAGCCACACGAATAACATATATGTCGTCTAAAAACTTCTTGAAAAGGCTTATTTAAATTCAAGGAACTTTGTTGCTTAAGGTAATAGTTCTAATTTTTGTACTAAAACATCTTATAGAATTAAGATTTGTAACACTTTGAAGCAAGATTGCAGTATGCTTTTTTACTTATTGACAACATATCTGTTACATTCGGATGAGAGATTATTCAACAACGAGCTATCTTCTAATGGATCGTTTTTTTAACTCACTCTTACAAGATTGAATTTCTCCAGAAACTCGTAAAGAACAAGATGAAAGAGGCAAAGGCCTTTAATCCCACTTTCAGATATATTAATGACGTCCTCTATATTCAATACCGTTTGGTAAGATTTATTCCTTCAAAATATCCACTAGAGCTAGAGATTAAAGAAACCACCAAATCTACTTGTTTTACGTCATTTTTGGATTTACATCTCGAATTTGAACTGGTAGTTATCTCAGTATAAAAAGTTGGTTGTAAAAGAGACGACTTTAAGTTTTAAAAAAATATAATTTTCCCAACATGGAAAGTAACTTCACCTTTATACGGTGTCTATATTTCGCTTACTCGAAATGCCAGGGCTTGTACATATTTTCAGAATTTTCATCCGACACATCTATCACCGACTATTAGATCATTGTTAAAAGAAAAAACGCCATGTACATATTATATGATTTCTAAAGAAAAACTTCCTTCGTTAGCCACTAGTGAGAAAAATTCAAAATTATGTTAGACGAAAATGTTAATGATTTCTGTTGTTAAGTGTTGGTTGGTTGTTTTACTGCGATGATTACATCAATATCCCTGTTATGTATTCAGAGCCATTACGATCTTCAATTTCTCATGCATGTCTTCCTTGTTTTGTCTTTTTCATGGACATTTGAGATTGATCACCAAGTTCGGTAATTTTAATTATCACCCTCATTTATATTAACTTCATCATGTTCAACTACAGAGCTGTTCGTTCATGTAACTAAAATCGTGTCCGCTGCCAAAGAAGGTCAACAAGCATACTGCACCACTATTTATAATCGTAGTGGAATCAACCATATGTGGATTTTGAAGAACTCAAAAGATTTGTTAGATCATTTTAAATCTAGATCATTTTCTGAGGTTCACTCTTTGAAAACGTTCGATTTTTCAACGTTATACACTACCTTGCCCCACGAAAAACTAAAATGTCGCTTGAAAAACCTTCTCAAAAAAGCCTTTTCAAACTCTAGGAATTCTGTTGTTTTGGGTTATAACTCTACATTCTTTTCCAAAACTGAGTTTCTTCGTAAAGAACAAGGGGCAAGGTCATGTAATCTTACATTCAGATATATTGATGATGTCCTTTCTGTCAATAACACTTCATTTGGTAGATGGATTCCTTTAATATATCCTCCAGAATTGGAGATTAAAGAGACTACTGATTCAAATTGCTTCACGTTTTTCTTGGATTTGCACCTCGAATTTGACCCAGGTGGTCATCTCAGTACAAAAAGTACAGAGCTTGCACACATTTCACAGATTTTTGATCGAGCACCGATTTCTTCGTGACTGACTTTTGGAGCAGGACTTTAAGAAAATACGTCTCAAACGATCCCTAAAAAAATTCTTTCTTCGTTATCAGCCACTAGTAAAAAAGTTCAAAATTGAGTTAAAAGATATGGTGGTTAATTGTTTTAATTAGTGTTTGACTGGTCTGTTGTACTGAGATGATCACCTCAATATCCCTATTGTGTCTCACAACTATGTTGTGTTCTGGCCATTACCGGATCCTAAGATTGCAATGGAAAAGGGAGGTTTGGCGCCATAAAACCTGGTTTAACCCACCATTCGTTTGAAATGCCTGTACCAAGTCAGGACCATTGCGATCTACCAATTCTCCGGTATTACTGATTCGTTTTTGTCATTTTCTCTGGACTATGAGATTGATCATTCAAGTTCTGTAGTTTTGTTATTACCTTCATTTACATAAAAACAAATACATTACAAGTCAATATTCTTGTTGACAATATGACCTGTAAAACGTTTAGACTTCTGTGATTTATTGATACTACTTTAAAACTCTGAACTACTAGGTTACTTCCTAAATGTAAAAATTTTGGAGTTATCTTAAATAAATAATGTTTAGCATTCGGTTCTGCTAAATGTTTTTATCAGGCTCACATCTGGTTTTAGGCTTAGATCTAGTTTCAGGCTAATACATGTAGCTTATTTCAGGCTAACATCTAGATTTTTATTTTTGTGTTTTGTTTTAGGAAAATTCAGAAAAAAAGTTGAAGAGCCTGTTCCCCCAAATATAAGAGGTAATTTTTATACGTTATTACTCTTTTATCTTACGTTAAATGTTTCAAATAATATTTGTAAATGTTACCACGATATTAATTAACTAAATTGCTCAAACTAGAAT
Source organism: Arcuatula senhousia (assembly GCA_963971305.1). Lineage (NCBI taxonomy): Eukaryota > Metazoa > Mollusca > Bivalvia > Mytilida > Mytilidae > Arcuatula > Arcuatula senhousia. The sequence goes on from CAXARO010001452.1 coordinate 27,149, forward strand.
AACTCTTTTTTTTCTTACCGTCTCCTTTGAGGTTTTTAATAGCAAGGCAACAGAAATATACGTTTCATGCGGTTTCTTAAGAAGTTTGTCCTTGGATATTAAGTGCAGTTCTCTGTAGGGATCAGGCAAAATCGAAAATGTTTGAATCATGATTTTAAAAACACACGGTTTTGACATTGCATTGTCATTCAAAATACAAATAACAACAACGTTCCAGACAATAATTTTGCTACGCCTGACGCGCGTTTCGTCTATTCAAGACTCATCAGAGGCGCTATACCAAAAATATTGAAAATGCCAAACACGTTATGACTATGAAGAGCATTGAACAGTAAAACCAAAAAATCCAAATTGGGGAGCCAAATTATTACTAAGATGATCAACCTATTTCTGGTGCAGGAAGAACCTTACGGTTTTAACAATTTTGAAATTTAAACGGATAATTTAAAGCTTTGATGAGTTCAACAACACAAAAGTGTTGGTGCCGGAGCGGGCTAACCTCGGGAAATTAAAACTCAACCATCAGTGCTAACCTTCACGGGTGTTCAAAATACAAATTACAACAAAGTTAAATAGCCTTCTAACGAAGAAACAATCATTAGTTGTCATCTCCAGTGTCAGAGGATGGAAAAAAAACTCTTACAATGATAGGGATTTAGTATGACTTCACACGAGTTATCTCCCTTAGATCCAAATTGTATGCATTTCAACCAAAACATATTTCAAATTTCTGACACCTTTAGTAGTGCCAATGCATTTTTTGTTACTTTTTAAGAATTTTGAACAGTATTCTGAAGTCAAAATTGTTTGTTTTTTAACTCATGATTCACTCATTGCCTGATTATTACAGAGAATAGCACTTAATCATTTGGGACAGCTTTGTAAGTCACCTGTCTAAATCCATTGACTCTTCATATTGGGCCTTTAAGGTACAAGCTTCAACATGTTGTGGTCATGTCATGCTGCACTCGGGACTCCCTTTATCTAATACGTGTTACCGCATTACAACATGGTACCAGGCTTACTATTCCCAATACGTCTAATTCGAGAGAGACTTGATATTACTATTAGACATTTTCACTGTAAGCCGAAACCGAATCCGAAACCGAAATCGAAACCGAAACTAGATATATGGAACGCAAATACTGTGTCAATATAATCATTTCTTATCTTTTGATGTCCAAAGTACATTTTCTTTGAGGTTAAGTCATTTTGCTTTGTGGCTAAGGCATTATGGTGTGTGGCTTAGTCATTATGGTTCATGGTTTAATCATTTGTTAGAAATAAGGAGACGAAAAATAATCATTTTAAAGTCCGAAATCGCAAAGGTGACATCAATAATCGCAAACGAGTATAACACTACGAAAAGGTAACACCAGAACAAACAAAAACCACCGAACATCAATCAGCAAGCTTAAATTAAAGTTACAAAATCATTTGTGCTACTGTTAATCAAATCTGTATTTCATTTGAAAACATATTTATTTTCATGTCTTTCTAAGTCTTGGGGTTTGTTTTTGTTTCTTGTTATATGTACTTCATCTCATTCGACAATTTTAAAACTGTATTCCAATGGGCATCAACTATGAACCTTTGTTTGCTGAATTGTTTCTTTATTTATATGATGCAGACTTCTTACAATCTCTTCTATAGACAAAAAAGATCGTAGACTTGCTCTCCCGTTTAACCTCACGTTCCGTTATATTGATGATGTTCTTGCACTGACAATTCTCGTGACTTTCTCTGTCTCCTATATTCTCTGAAGTTCGCAATTGAGTTGTTGATTTCTGTTCTGTTGATTTTGTATTTTGTGCTGTTCTTGTTCGTGTTTACCGGTTTTGTCGTTGCCCATTCGTTTCACACTGGAATGCCCCATTGGCGCCCCTTTGCTTCTATGATACGTCATATCGATTTTCCTTCACAGCAATGTTCTCACATTGTCTGTTCGTGGTGTGATTGCTTGAGAAACATGATACTTCTTATCATTTCGATTAAATTTTGATGATTGACTTTTATCTAGTTTTAATAAAAATGTTGGTCCCTACCTCTCTAGAGCAAAACAGTCTTTCTGTATCTGTTTGAATATTTTTGTACTTGTGACTGTTCGCCTGCTGTGATTATCAAAAGACAGACACCCCATCATGTATATTTGTTTTGAATGCCCTTGCATATCCCAAGAATGACAAAGGTCTTATAACCGCGTGCCTTGTGGAACACCTGTGACTCACGGTTTTCTTTTACTTTTGATAGATTATTTAAGTTCGGTAATTTTAATATAATATTTATTTACATTCTTGTCATAAATATGTTGATGATATTGGAACATTTTTATTTTTTTAAATCTTGAATATCTTCCATTTTGACCAACATCCGATAATGAATTGCAAAAATTGAGAGGACCGTGGTCGATATAAGAGAATGATGCAAGAGACATTGACGGTCTAACAAATAAGATAAGGTTTCTTTGACAACAAAACAAGACAAACCGATGAAATTGGATGCAACAGTCTTGACTTGATACAGACATTTAACACCAATGATGGGTTAAGCCGGGTTTTTATGGCGCCAACGATTTTCTTTTATTGCAATTTTAAGGCCCGGTAGTATCAAAAAAAAGAAGAAAAAGGACAACAAAACTACCGGAAGATACAAAAAGTTCCGTTAAATTATCATCTAAGAACAACAAACAGCCAAAAACTATTTAAAAAAACATCAGGAATCATTTCAGCTGACATGATTTTAATTCTTTCTACAAAAGACGGATATTGAAAGTAAAACTTTTTGAAGACCAGATAATTACACAACTTTCAAGCAGCTGCAAAAAGACACTTGAATCATTTCTCAAAATAGGTAACTGCTTAAACACGAACATAAGAAATGCTGATTCTCGTCGCGTAAACATGTTCACAAACAAATCTACTTTGAGGGGTAAACGTTTAATATTTTATCAGATAATCAAAGTTTCCCAAACAATGTTTTCTAAACAATCTATTTCAAATTAGGTTTCTATTTTGGTATCGGTTTCGGTTTCGGTTTCGACTTATAGTGAAAATGTC
>CAXARO010001453.1:0-12296 GCA_963971305.1 Arcuatula senhousia
ATAATCGTAGTATTTCAACAATTTAGAACTTTAGACGTGAAAATCTGTCTTCGATGTATCTCTAACTCAGCGTTGGTTCCGATGCGGGCCAACCTAGGGGCAATGGCCACCAATAGTGCTAACCTTCACGCTATTCTTCAATCAATTTACAACAAGGTCCAGGAAAACAAATTTGAATGTGCGTTGACGGACGTTTCGTCTACAAAAGACTTATTAGTAACGCCCAAGCCAAAAATTGAAAAGCCAAAAGACTAGAAATATCCCTTAAGTCGTGATAAAGAAAGAATAAAAACTTTAAAAAGTGTCAAGGAAAAATTTTAAATTACATGTGCCAATTAATTAACTTTACCTTATATACCATCTTACTAAAATGCTCATTATAATACTTAACCAATCATTACGAGATATCTGTATTTAAAATTAATTCGACTTTTCCTTGTTCACGAATTAATACAGGTTATTCGTAAAAGACGGTCATTGTTTAATGACAACAAATTAATAATCATTGCTTGCCGTTTTGCATTGGCCCAAGACTTAAAGTACAGTACAAAAGTTTCAAAACCAATAACTAAAATCATCAACGAATCAAGAATCATTGTATCACATAATTGGTTCAATACTACCTTAATTAATTATTTAATAAGATTGCTGAATATTTTATCAAAGGCAACTATACTTAAAAAAGTAACTAAATATTTTTCATTTTATTCTATCTTTGACGCAGTTAGGAAATGCTTATCGTTAACAACGAATTTTGTCGCTTTTAGAATTTAATTATCGCATTTATAGTTTAACTTTTCCCACAGTTAGGAATAATTAGTAATTACTGCGTTAAAATTTTATGTGATATATTAATACTGCCGAAAAATTAAAAAAAAATCATATTTCAAATTGGTTTTATTCAGTCATTTCGATTTGGTTTAAGGATAGATTTTGTTCAAAATCAGTGTTTTTTAATAATTGATATACATAATTGAAATTTTACTATTTTCTTTATGGAAAAGTCATAAACGTATCAAAATGATACTAAACAGTTGGAATGTCAATACAAGACATAACCCTATTAGATTTTGGACGACCCCCAAGAAATTACTACATGCATTCATTTTGATCAGCATATACATATACATGCAAAACATACATACATACATACATACATACATACATACATACATACATACATACATACATACATACATACATACATACATACATACATACATACATATGTTTCTTGATTATTTTATCTGATTTTTATTTCTTTTTTATTTTTTTTTATTCATTTTTTCATTTGCTTTTTTTTCTTACTATTCTTTGTTTCTTTTTTTACAGTTTTGTTTTCATGCATTCATGACATTCTGGCTATTTTTTAGCAATACGTTGCAACCAGTACAATACTGGTTGCAACACTTCCAATCAGTAGTAGCAATAGTATAATTGCAAATCTGTTCCAGAATCGCTTTCCCTTGGACTTTTTTTCCAAATCTATCTCCGCTATTGCCAAACGTGACAAAAGTTCCCTGTGATTGGGATTTAAACATTCTACTTGTTTTAATTCAGCCATTTCGATTTGGTCGGACATTGTTGATATGAATCAAATGAGATAAGCTAGGATTACTGTTTATACGTGATTTATATATAAATAACTGAAAAAAATCAAAAGATCTATGATGTCTTGAAAACTTTAAAAAAATCAGGACTAAAAATAGAAAATAGAAATTTACAAAAGCTTGCAATGGAAATTTCCAAATGATTGTGATATTTATCAGATTAAAAAGACATAGATTAAAGCTTTCAAACTAAAATTTGGAAAAACCTTCATATAGAAAAGTTTTTGAAAATTCCCAATTCATTACTATCAACTGTACATTTCTTTTTTTATTTGAGTAAAAAAAGCTTTTCTTAAATACAGTAATAAGAAAACTTAAGTTTTTTTAAAGATGTCTGATAGATTGGATACTATTGTTACATTTGAAAATCTTGAAGACTTGATGCTTGCGTATGCACATGTCGTGGAACTTCACCAATGTCATTTAATGAAAAATACATTTCAGATGTATTTAGTGTCAAAGGCAGCAAAAAATTGTGTAAAGACATTTTGTGATGTTCTAAACATAAAGTACAAATTTGAGTTCCAGTAAATAAAAAGAAAAGAAAATGAAGAAAAGGATAAATAAAAATAAATAAAAATGTATAAAAAAAAGATGAAAAAAAAATAAATTAAAAAATGGAAAATATTAGAAAATGCTATAAAGAAAATATGTGCGCGCGAGTAAGTGAGTTTTGTCACTAATCTAAGCATTTTTCAAATATATTTTATGGCAGTTTATTAAAGAACGCCGTTATACGTTTGAAATAAGGGAGCAACAATTTGATTTTTATGGGGGGGGGGGGCTATGGCTATTTTCTTCATTCTGCCTTTTTTTTCCGAAAAAGCCGATATTTTTTTTCAAAGCTATCATAAACTTTTCAGCCAAAATAATTATCCTGCTGTGTTTTTATGTCAAACAACTGTTCTGCCTTTTTATTTCCAGACTTTTGCCATCCTACCTTTTTCTCGAATTTCACCAAAATGAAATGGTCGTTCCCTAAATAAGTTTTGGGCCACAAAAGATCACTGATCCTAACCATAACTCTAACCGGTTACCCTCACTCGCACTGAAATGGAAATAATAGTTCCAAATGATTTTTATTTGTTAGATCCATTGCAAAAATAAAACCTTTCCTTCTTCAAATCGATGTTCCCGACTCTTCGTCGCATGATTGGGACTGGTCTCCCACCTCCTCGATTGTTTGTTGCTGATCAGCAGTGTTACCATTCTCCTCTGCTGCCTTTTCCCTCTCGATGAAGGCTTTCAAACGGCGTTGACTCCTGTCTGCTCTGGCCTTAGCCGTTCGCCTTCTTGAAACAGCTCTCTTCGCTGTTTCAGTGTTTATTATTCTGGATCGCCATTGTATTACCAGCCGATTGCTCCACGTTCCTCGCAATTCAAAGAACCCTGCTACAGAATTCGATAAGATAAAGAAACACAAAATTCATATCACTCCTCTTCCAGTGGCAGTACATTTTGTAAGAATCATTCTGTACCATATACGGTTAAATCCTTCCTTAATTAACATTCAATCAGATTGCTGGGTAAAGGTATTTTATCAAAGACAGTTACAATTTGAAAATAAATAATGTCAATGTTATGCTTTCTATGACGCAGTTATGAAAAGCTTACCGTAAGAAACGAATTTTGCCGCGTTTAAGATTTAATTACCGCGTTATGAATATTTAATGTTTTACTTTTCCCGCAATTAGAAATTAATTACCGCGTTTAAATTTTATATTATATACTAAAACTGCCAAAATATATTTTTTATTTTTTTTTTCATATTTTTTTACAGACATCACAAACAATACAACCCTTACACAAAGACAAGACAAAACATATATCATATATGCAGTGGTGTTCATGCTTAGTTGAAGTGTTGATGAACCTGAATATTAAGTTTATTTTTTATTCAAAAAATTTGGAGAATTTTAAAGAATTTGAATTTTTTCTTAACAAATTTGCAAAAAAAACTGTTTAAAGAATACTGATAGAATGTTTTATCATTTTATTCAATAATACATTGTCATTATCAGTAGTGAAAAGATCTTTTTATGTGCTTTAATATGGTTCCAAGTTTACAAAAATCTATTAAGAAACGATTAAGAAATCGCGTGTTTCGTTAAAGTATAAACTTAAATCAAAGTCTACCTCAGTTTTATTGCATTTTTACTTTTGGTATGCTTAATCTTTCGTTCTAAATTTAGTTTTTTTTCATATTATTTCTACTAAAAATTTCCGGAATAACTATTTGGGATTTTTTTCTATTTTAGTATTGGATTTACCATTTTCCACAAAAACATAGATCGTTTGAAAATTTTCAATTCATTTTATAAAAATCACGTCGAAATAGTACTATTCAAAGCTTATTATAATTTCAGGTTATAGACGATGTCTAACCAAATCGCAATGGTCCCTTTAAGAGAAGGCGATTGTTCCAATCGCAATCATAGAGAGCTGATAACTCGCTTAGCGATATCATAAATGGACATGGAAAAAAAAGCAAAGGAAAAGCGTTTCTGGAGGAAATGCGCGATAGTCCTTCTAATTGTAGCGCTAGGAAGTATCGCTGCCAATGTAGTACTTCTTGCGACGTATTGCTAATAAAAAAATCAGAATATATTTTGTCATTTTGTCACTTTGTTGTCATTTGTATTACACATTAAAAAAATAACTTAATAAAAAAAAATCATAAAAACACGAACAGTTAGATGGATACATTTAAGCGGTAACTAGCTACAGCGTTTGCGACCAAACAGCATTTTAATAATCACAACGGAAAACAGCAAGCAGTCTATAACATGACCAGAGATCATTGCTTGCCGTCTTGCATCGGCCCAAGACTTAAGTACTATTCCACATAAGGTTCAGACAGGGGGTGGCACATCGATAATTTCCAATTTCAGATTTTGGGGTATAGTTGCATTCATTTTTCCATAAAAACAAACCGAATGCAGTTTTATCATCTTAATATGTATTTGGTGCCTAGATATTTTTAGACTGGTTATATAGGAAAACATATGGCGGGAAATTTTCACTATACGATGTAGCTAAATTTTGACTGGTAATATCTCCTAAACCCAAGATATACTGAAACATTTACTGGTCAAACCAAAGTTTACTGGGTTGACGATCTCCTAATGTCATGGAAAAATTATCATAAGAAAACCAAAAAGAATTGGAATGCATTCGACTTCGGAAATATTTGTACGGACTTACATTGGTGGTTGTCTCCCGTGCTCTCATTTACTTAGTCACGATTTAGTTAATCAACCTAAAGTAGGAGAACAAATCACCGCTCAGATCAAGACGAAGGAATTGCGTATACCCTATGGGCGAAGAATGTTGTATTGAAAAAACAGCTTCTGTCACTGCTGGAGTTTTTTGTGGAGAAGCTTTTAAGAGAAAAAAATGGCAAAAGGGACCGCACAGCCAGCCTACGAAGCAACAGACATGAATATCACATATGCTGCAAATCTGATGTGCAAAATATCTCATTGGAGACCTGCTAGGAGAGGGATCATATGGCAAAGTAAAAGAGGCAATAGACACACAAACTCTGTGTAGAAGAGCTGTCAAAATATTGAAGAAGAGAAAACTTAGAAAGATACTCAATGGAGAGCAAAATGTGTTAAGGTGATAACAATATTTAAACTTGACATTTATAAAGTGTTGATCTTGAACGGACCTAAGTACCCTAATTTCCGCTCCAAATGAACAAAATGTAGATCACTTTATACCTTTAGGTACCTAGCATCAATCTAACCCCAAGACAATAGCTAACAAGCAGTCAACTAACCCTCAAGTACCGAAAAGCTAAGCCTTAGGGTCCCGAAAGCTGAAATTCCCGATGCCTCGGAGGGCGTCCATGGACCTGAACCCCGCTCTAAATGAGCGCAATGTAGCTCATTTGAGAGCTTAGGGAACCCAGTATCAATCCGACCCCGATAAAATAGCAAAAAGACAACTACAAAATCTAAGCCTGGGGGTCCCGATGACTGAAATTGCTGAAGTCTCAGGGGGCGTTAACGGACATACAGACCCTGCTCCCCGCTACGAATGAGCAAAACGTAGCTCGTTCTACACCTTATTGTACTGTAATCCCTGTAATCAAAGTTTGATAATAAAAAGTAGCTTACCTGTTTAAGATGACTGTTTTTTTTTCAAGATCTTTAAAACAATTATCTTCGTCCTAAAAATAAAAATGTAAAGTTAGGATCTTGCATTATAATGATGTCTTCATGAACTGTGTATGATAAAGCAAAGTTATAAAGCACTATGGATGAATATCGAAAATCAATTGATCTCAACAAATATATTTTAATAAGAGATAAGAAAAAATCCAAAAGATTCGGATAGCAGTCATGACGTAACTATGTTTTAGATCTCTGTAGAGAGTAGAGATGCCACTTGTGAACGAATACAATCCTATTTTATAAAAATTTGTCTTTTTAGTTTTAATCTTTCGTCTCCCAAATGTATTATAAATAATTAATTTTCAAAAAAATATATCTTCAAAGATCATCACAAATAGATATAATGTACTCTGAAACTTATTGCTTTCAAACAAAATTTCAAATAAAATTCTACTTACCTTTTTATATGCTTGTAATAAGTGTCCACCAACTACAAAATAAACAATAAGAATAATGGTTACACATGAGATATTAATCAACATATATTAATCCTTATGCATCACATATATGTGACAAACCGTTGGATCAATTCATAGCTTGATACATAATGAAACTTCGCACCCCTTTGTGCTAATGCAAAGTAACTAAGTTCTTGCCTGCCATAAATTAAATTTCGCATGCTATATGTGCACATTTCGAGGAATAACCTTACATCAATAGCATTCAAAACTTCAACAGTGTAAAGTAACAATCCAAAAATATCACAAATCCAACACCAAGGAAAGGCCCCGTGAATCGAAATCTTGACAGAGGATTTCGTTATGAAAACAAAACATATTAAGTGGACTTACAAACTTACCATCAGCATGAAAAAAGAAAGCCAATTTTAAAGAGACTGTTACCCTGGATAAACCTTGGTATAGAAGACACTTAATGATAGTAGAATACTTTGAAAAAGCAATCGATTTTTCCACTAGAAATGAAATAAACGGATGTGTGGAAATTCCTTACAAAAAATATTAGATACGTTACCCGTGTTAATAGTCATCACCTCATACACATTTGTATGTTGCTTTTCCGCATAAATGTAACGTTTATGTGTATAATTAGTTGTGTAAAAGTATTACTTGTCTCATATGCAGTTTAAAGATATATATTATAGACCAAAAATGCATTTCTAAAGTATTTTATACTAAAGATACCGTAAATATGGAAAGCAACATACCTTTTATAAGTTTGAGTTAAATGTCCATCAACAAAAAACAATGTGAAAAACTGATACATAGCTCTTTTACGCATACCATTGCGCAAAATTATACACTTAAAGGACGACTTTTGATTTTCACCTAAAGGCAAAAATCAACACATTCAGAAAAAAAAACAATTCAACAGCAAGAAATAATCTACAGGAATTGGACATCAAGATGATTTTGTTATCAGAATAAAGACCTAGATTTTTTCTTAAGATTTTCGTGTGTACGTAATGACACATACCTACCGTTATTCTGATTAATTGTACCATTCTAACTCATTGTTTTGTGGTACTACCTAACTGGTACAAGTTACGGTAGCATTCTACCACATCTTATGATTTTTTTACCACAAATAGAGAAAATAATTGTTATTTTTGAACCGGTAAAGATTACGGTAAATTTATACCACATTTTTTAAGTAAAAAAATGCCTTTTATACAATAGGTAGTACCATGATGAGCATATTATTAAATGGTTATTTTTTACTGAAACAATTCATTGCATATCTATAAAGTTATTGATACTATAATAAATGTTATTTTTGACCCGGTAACGATACGTTGAAGTCAAATCACTTTTAAGAAAGTAATAAATTGCCACATATACAAGACATTAGTAAACTTGAAATGACAAACACTAAAACTTTAGATAAATGAATCTTCCTTTCTGATAATACGCAGTGTTATACATTATGGTATGTGTTGTTAGAGAATAAGACATACACCCAAGATTCCAAAGTAGAGGATTAAATCAGACTGAAGAAATTCAATAGAACATATACGTTTTGTAGTATCAAAACAAAACAGAAAACAATTAACAAATAAAAAGTCAATGAATGATTGATTCTGCAAGATATAAAAAAAATTAAAAATATTTTACTTACATTTAGAGTCTTCTTTGCACGAGTTGACCTACGGCCTGTTCCTTGACAGATTTTCTCTAATTTGGAAATTCTTGTAGCATGTAAAATATACAAGGGAGGTTGTGCATGTAAATTATATCTCGAACTGACAAATATGAGTCCAATGAATACAAAATAATATAATGCTTGTCCATAAAGTCACAAGTGTCAAATAGAATATGATCTGAAATACAAAAATCTCTCACAATATTAAAATGATTTGCAGAAGAAAAACAAAACAAAATTAACGGAAATGCCATTGTACAAAATGATAAGAGGCAAATTACATAGACATATAATATGTAAAAATAAGTTCTTCGTCTCTACAGTACTTCAGAATTGTTCTATGATCTTCAACACTAAAACAAGCAATAAAATGAATCCCACAGAACATGTTTTCAATATCAATATTTCTTTCATTGCAGAAGGCTAGTGTAGTTGAAAAATCTGTTTGAGATCTGAAGCCAAAAAATGTTATCGGCCTGATGGCAACAAAACCAAATTGTCCTTCTTCCATATTTGTCTTTTCTGAAATGCAAAAGAAAATAGTTTTATACTGATCCTAAGGATATCTGAATATTGTGTGTTAGATATGATATCCTTAGATAAAACCACATTTGATTTCGTTCCGACCAAATAAACAAAACACTATACCAAATCATTTCATGTGAAATGCAATTTTAGTTTATATAAATGAAGGAATATAACTTCCAACCAAAATCTCACCCAACGGCTTAACATTGAGATTACAAAATGTTTATTATAGATGTTTGATGTTAAAGTGCAATTCTAAATTTGATTTCAGATGCACATTTTCCTATTTTTTTGTATTTTGAGGCATGAACAGTAGAATCATTTCTTTGAATTGATATTAAATGCATAGCAAGGAAAGAACTTTTTGCATTGTTTACATTATTTATAATGCAAGTTAGGTACATTTTACAATGAACTACCCTCTGCGTGATTTTTTGAAAGACTGGTACTTACTATTATTCTAATTCAACAGAGATATAAGTGAGGACTCCAAAGCCTATCCAAATGCAAGAAATATGATATATCTTCAACATATTAAACGTAAATTAAGTATACGAGCCGCGATATTTCATTGACATTTACTGTTTAGTATCACTTAGATGCTTTTTACCATAATTGAGATGCATCCTTTTCTAATGACAAACTTATTTGAAATAAAACATTTCATTAATTCCCTCGTCAATATTTCAGTGAGTGACAATTATATCGTAGTTTAATCTGGAGATGTGCAATTATTTGTAAGATAATTTTGTCTATTTTTTGTAGATTAATATACTTTTTTAACCAGTCGTGTTTTACCACACATTTAAGTTTTTCTCTTATTGATATAACGTACGACATTTTGCATGTTTAAAAGTTTATTCGCTAATATCGGAAAACCTTGCCATACTTTCATTCAAAAGTTTAAAGTGACGAAAAACAGAAAACATAAACTAAAGAATGCTTACCCTCTGCTTGATGATCAATTTGTCCAAACAGCGTATATAATCTGTAGAAAGAAGGCACAACTTAAGAAACATCTAAGTAATCAGTCTTGAAAATGAAAAAAAATATATTCATTAGAATATAACACCTCATATGATCTTTCAATGTACCAGTCACAATGAAATAGACGTTAAAACTGCAACTTAAATGAATGCAATACATATAAAGAATAATGAATTTCTGAAACATACTACATATATTTTGTTAAACTTACCCTATCTGTTCATTGTGATAAAAAAAATTAGAAATGCTTTTGCCAAGGAACAATTTTAAATATAATATGCAAATTTATCAACTTTAACGTTTCGATTAATCCTGCTTTAATAATCATTTCATTACTGTATCAATAAACTTGATATCTATATTTTAACGACTTTTCCTTGTTCAAAAATTCAAAAACAAATTATTGACTAAAGAATGCTTACCATTTCAGTATTATTTGTTGAGTGGCAAAAAGTTGATAAAGTCAAAGACAATGCAACATCTAAGATATGCCTACAATTACAATGGGTACTTATTTTATCACATTTAAAATGTTACACTAGGATATACTGAGAAGATGTCACTAATGACTGAATGGAATTTATTTGTCAGATGAAAAATATGGAATTTGGCAAATAAAATAATACCTTGAAACATAATTTGATAATTAAAAGCTGCTTACCCTTCCAAGATGATACTTAATATACAGGGTTTTTAAATCAATTATGCTCGTCTTCACTAACACAAATGAAATGTCTTGCATCAAAATTGTTGTTTATAGTATAGTCTAAAATTAGACTGAAATCGACAATGTCAAAAACAGCTAAATAATCAACTCCATGTAGCATAAAATCTGTGACATCAAAGTTCTGTTCTTGACAATATAAGGCTGTATTTGTGAACTGTATATGATCAAGGAAAGCTATAAAGCCGTATGGATGAATATCGAAATTCATTTGAAATCAACAAGGGTGATTTACGGAATAAAAGACAAAAACTCCACAATTTTCTGAAAATTGAAAAACCAGGACTAAAAATAGAAAATGGAAATTTACAAAAGTTTGTAAATTCCTTATGTGTCAAATCAGAAGACATTTCTTTATGATTTAGAAATAAAGATTTTGAAAAACCAGCAAACGATAATTTTTTTTTTATATTCATGATGCAATTAAAACAATTGCAATTTTTAACATAGTATAAATAATTTTTGTTTGCCTGGACCTTTGTTGTAAATTGACTTAAATACAGTAGCAAAACATACCACTTATGTTTTCTAAGTATTGTCTGATAAATGAGATACTGTCGTTACATTGTGAGTCATTAAGACTTGATGGTAGTAAATGCCCATATCGTGGACTTTCATCAATGTCAAATAAACAAAAGTACATTTCAGATTTTTTTACGTGTCAAAAACAGCTTTAAATGTATTAAAACATTTTGTGATGCTCGAAACATCCATTACCGTTCAATTTTTATAAAAATGTAAAGTACCATAGTGGGTTGGTTAATGACATCAGAGATTTACATATGCTAGATAAGTTTATTTCGAGGAGTCACATTTGATGAATAGTATTAAAACCGAAATATTTGGAAGGCCAAAGCCAAATCATAAAATTAGCGCACTCAAAACATACAAAACATACAAAGATGGGAAGCAAAAGCCAGAACCGGGGACATCGACTTGTTCAATACATTGAATGAAGCCTGGTTGTTTATACATTTTTTTTTATTTAGATATTACAAATTTTGTGCAAATTAAGATGGTAATTCATGTTAGACAAGTCTGACTTCTGGGCTACTCAAAGCAACAGAAAAATTGGAAAACCGTTTTTTATCCTTTTAAAAGGCATTTGTGATGTATCACGGCTTGACTTATTCAAATGATTACAATTGCACGCTAAATGTTCTAAGTTTGTTTTACTGATGTGTTAATATAATTTTTTTTTTCGGCTAAAAAATGGTATTTTTTACTTAGCATTTTAGCTTACTTAATTCCTACAAAGAAATCATTTTGATAATTTTTCAGTGTTGTAAATAGTCAACTTATTCTTTTAGATGAAAATTTTCCGGTCTAAATACATCAAAATACAATTTAGAGCATAAAACGTACTATACCATCATTATTCCTAACTAAAATCAGGGGTGCCATTTCTTCAAAATGGGTCAAGATACGACCACAAAAATTTGTGGTAAAAAAGTTCTGTTGATATACTACTACCGTACTAAATTAAGGCTTAATACGTCAAGAAACAAAAAAGTTTGATATCTGACACGCATATAAAATGCAGAAGAATTTTACCGCCTGCATGGGTATAGCTTTTTCATAAAGTCGGTCAGAAAATTTTTGTTTCTTGAGGTATAAGTATAAAATTTTGTGGACATTTCGGCAATTAGGAGGGCTCAATATATTGATATGTGTACGAACTCTAATATGCAGTTTTCAGATTTTATGCAGGATAAACCAATTGGCCGTAAATTTGCACCATATCAAATTTTTGGTCCTAACTCTTCAAAATTTGAAGTTAACATGTTCGCCAAGCTTATAAACGGTTCGAACAACGTTCGAACCCATTTAGATACGTTTAAAAAAGTTGTTCTTTAATTTACCCATTTTTACGTAAATTGACACCATTATTTCGGTTAGGTAAAAAAATGCCACGGGGAAACTAGTTAGGGTTAGGGTTAGGGTTAGGGTTAGGGTTAGGGTTAGGGTTAGGGTTAGGGTTAGGGTTAGGGTTAGGGTTAGGGTTAGGGTTAGGGTTAGGGTTAGGGTTAGGGTTAGGGTTAGGGTTAGGGTTAGGGTTAGGGTTAGGGTTAGGGTTAGGGTTAGGGTTAGGGTTAGGGTTAGGGTTAGGGTTAGGGTTAGGGTTAGGGTTAGGGTTAGGGTTAGGGTTAGGGTTAGGGTTAGGGT